>JAXGGA010018856.1:0-21231 GCA_038373865.1 Uloborus plumipes | reverse complement strand
TCTGGGAAGGAGTAACTGCCATTTGAATGCTTTACCATCGTCAGATTCCCATTTCCGATACAGGACGCCATTCCGCAACTGGAGAGATTTTCATAGAGCCCAGTATCTTTTCGTTGCAGGACTGTAGATAGAAAGGTCTTGCCAACTAGGTCGCCGACTGTCCTTTTCCATTAACTCTATGATAGGCTTTAGGTCTGGGTCTTCAAGCTGATCTTTTCTTACTTGGTCGTCACTCCATGGATCAGGATCTGAAGATGATGGTGTAGCAGTAACTTGACAGGCAGTAGGGATTGTCGTCCCGTACTGTTTCTCTATTCGGGAGCAATAATGGCAGTTCTCAGAACAAGGTCTTCTTGATAATGCGTCAGCATTACCGTGTGAAAAACCTTTTCGGTGCTTAATCTCGATGTCATATTCCTGGAGCCGCTGTATCCACCTGGCTACCTGGCCTTCTGGATTCTTGAAATTCAAAAGCCAAGTTAAAGAGGCATGATCGGTCCGGAGCAGGAATTTATGGCCGTAGAGGTAATGATGGAAATGTTCTACAGCTTTAACTATGGCGAGCAATTCCTTTCTCGTGACACAATAATTTCGCTCCGACTTGGATAAGCATCTGCTCCAGTAGGCGATGACATGCTCGTTACCGTTTATTTCTTGAGATAAAACAGCTCCAACGCTCTCGTGGCTCGCATCAGTGTCAAGTATGAAGGATTTTTCAGGCTGAGGATAAGAGAGAATAGGCGTTGATGTTAAAGCCTCCTTCAGCTGTAGAAAAGCATCCTCGCATTCTTTGGACCATTCAAATTTTTGTTTGCTCTCCGTCAGCTTATGCAAAGGTCGTGCAATGTTGGAAAAACTCTTCACAAACTTCCTATAGTACGTGCAGAGCCCTAGGAAACTTCGCAGCTGATGGACATTTTCGGGGCGGCTCCAATTCTTGACTGCGGATACCTTATCTGGATCTGTTCGTACGTCCTCGGAGGAGATAATGTGACCAAGGTAGTTCACCTCATGGCGGAACAAATTACATTTGGACGGGCTCAATTTCAGGTTGGCTTCCTTAAGCTTCTGCAGCACCTTCCTAAGATTAGTCAAATGTTCCTCAAAACTGCGTCCTATGATGATGATGTCGTCCAAGTAGACAAGACAGGATTCGTAAGAGAGTCCTCGTAACACTGATTCCATAAGACGCTGGAACGTGGCTGGTGCATTGCAGAGGCTGAAGGGCATCACTTTAAACTGCCACAAGCCTTGTCCGGTTGTAAACGCCGTCTTCTCTCGGTCGTTGGGGTGTATCTCCACCTGCCAGTAGCCGCTCTTTAAATCCAGGGTCGAAAACCACTTGTGTCCGGAAAAGGTGTCCAGAGTGTCATCGATCCGTGAAAGAGGGTAACTGTCCTTCTTGGTGATGTCATTCAGGCGTCGGTAATCGACACAAAATCTGGTGGAGCCGTCTTTCTTTCGGACCAAGACGATAGGGGATGCCCAAGGACTGGATGAGGGTTCGATGACGTCATTCTCCTGCATCTCTTTCAAGAGGATCTCAACCTCTTCCTTCTTGGCGAACGGTAGTCGCCTTGGATGCTGCTTGATAGGGGGATGATCTCCAGTGTCGATCCTATGCTGCGTTAAATTCGTGCGACCAACATCCTCGGATGTAGATGAAAACACCTGCTTGAAGTTGTCCACCAATTTTTCCGCAGCGCATCTTTGATCCGTCGATAATGGTGCACTCCCAATTAATTTCGAAGTCAAGGACTCGGAAGACACAGTCTCGGAGGAATCAATTCTTCTGATGATGCAGTTTACGGGAGTACAAGTTGCCAACACTTCTCCTTTCTTAATATTCCTCGGTCTTTCACTTACATTGGCGACTCTCACAGGAACTGCATTCCTTGAAAGGTCCACAAGCGTAGATGCCACCAGTAATCCTTTTGGGCTATTATTCTTGTTAGGATATTCAATGAGGCCGAATTTAAAGCTGTTGTTTTCCTTGATGGAGCCAGGTATTAGTACTTCTGATCTAGAGGGAATCAATAAATCTGTTTGGGCTATTATTTGATGAGCGGATTTTAAGTTATTTTCAGCATTGAAAATTGCTATGTCTTCCCTCATCGAGTGCAGCTCATTATTTTTAAAGTCGATAGAAAAATCGAATTTTCTCAAAAAGTCCAGTCCGAGAATGAAGGGATCTGTAATGTCAGCGACGAATGCCGTGTGATGGTAAGTGGCGCTCCCGAACATTATTTCTAAGTTCACTTTTCCTTCAATCTCGATTTTGTCACCCGTCACAGTTTGGAGAGTAACGCAGGGCGGCGTCCATAAGATCTTGAATCCAAATTGACGAGCCACATCAGTCCTTATGATGGTAACGTTGGCTCCTGTGTCCACAATCATTTCGCAGGGAAACCCATTCACATATGCGTAAATGAAGAGTCCGTTGCAGCCGCCACTTCTTGAGGAAATCTGGAAAACTTTGGGAGCAGTCTTTTTTTCTGGGCGGGCATCGCAGTTCTTTCGTACGTGGCCCTCACCGCCACATTTCCAGCACTTCAGTGGTTGTCTACTTTGGTCTTTACGGGCTGTAATCTTCTTCAGGGTCCCCGAGATCTCCTTGATTTGTCGCTCAATTTCCGAGAAGCGAGTTGAGTTCGAATCCTGGGCGCTCACTTCCACGCCCCTGATTGAATGGCGATCCTTGCGGGATGTTTGCTGTGCAGCCTCGAACTTCATTGCGTAGACCAAACCGGATTTAAGATCTTTAATGTCCGCCATCCGGAGAGCCGTCTGAATTTCTGGATTTCGCACTCCATCTATGAAGTAGTTCAGGGCCAGACTATCGCGAACACCCGAAGGACAGTCCGAGAAGACGAGATGGGAAAGCCTCTCAACGTCTGCTGCAAAAACTTGCAAAGTCTCTCCAGCCCTCTGGAGTCGGGATTTGAGTTGAAGTTGGCTGAATTCTTTTTGGCAGGATTCGCCAAAGCGAAGCTTCAAGGCCGATGATAAGTCTTCGAAGTCACGGTGCTTGTCCTCTGGGAAGGTCTGTAGTATGTCGGCTGCATCCCCTCTCAGCGAGGCTGCGAGGTGACAGGCTTTCGTGGAAGAGTCCCAGGAGTTTGCTTCTGCAACGATGAGGAACTGCTTCTTGTAAATATTCCACGAGGTCTTCCCGTCAAATGTGGCCAGTTTAATGGATGAACGAGAAGTTCCAGCTGCAGCTACACAGTCACTTGAGTTGTTGCAGGATGCTGATAACTTCGATTCAAGTTTCTTAATTTTCTTTTCCACATGGTTTTCTACTGTGGTGATTCGATCTTCTAGAGCCTCCACTTTATTTTCCATGTTGGTAAATTTAGTTTCCACCAAACTTTTCATTGACGTTAGATCGCTCTTAATTTCTTCTTGACTTGAAGTTATGCTCGCGGTTAAATCACTCTTTAATTGTTCTTGATTAGTAGCGAGCTCATTCTTTAATTGCTCTTGATTAGTAGCCAGCTCAGTCTTTAATTGTTCCTGATTAGTAGCCAGAGTCGCCATATCATTCTTTATTTGCTCTTGATTCGCAGCCATGCTCGCAGTCATGTCACTTTTAACAGCGTTGATAGCATCAAGGAGTTTTTTCAGTTGTTCCTCCATTGCTCGAGTAATCACCATAAAATTCTGAAGTCAAAAAGTCCTTAGGAAGAAAAGTCCAAGTTCACAGGTAATTCCAAGAAAGTCCTTGAAGATGTCCCTGTTCGGGCGCCAAAATTGTAACGAGTCCGTAGAACCTTCAACTTTCTTAAATGAGCATTCCAATCTTGAGGAAATAACTATAAATTTATTTACAAGTATGTACACTTATTTACAATAGGAGCAGGAAACAATTGCTAAACATCCAGCAATTAGGCAGCAAACAGTACACTGTACTCTCAACAGTAATTCAACACCACGTATCTAACGTGAACAGTAATTAAGCAATTACAAAAGCAAAACAACCATCCGCCCAAGCGAATGAAAACGAGTCACCAGATCAAATCTGAAAACAACTGACTGACTGTGTTCAAGGCCAGCTATTTATACTCGAAACGTAATTTCAACAATGTTCCAGTAAAATCCGGAGTGTTCCAAATCATTCATAACTTGAACAATTCATTCACGAAAGTTCCAGCAAATAAAAAGAAAAATCACTCCGAGCGAAAAATGTCTTCATGCTTATCAAAGTTAGGGCAAGTGTAAAAACTACAAAGTGTTTCAGGGCCGGTATACAGACGATAAAAGTGATATCTTCAGATACATTTGCAACATGTCGCCAGATAAAACCAAAACTAATGAAAATAAAGCAAGGCAGGAAAAACCACAACTATTTACAAGATTTGTAACATTATTAATTTCCCTTCTACCAGTGGCGCTGGTAATGATGAAGCTATGAATGAACTCTGCAATCAAGAAAACATTGTCATGGACAAAAGAGATGAAAATTTAGTTGAAAAGGGACTTAAAGAAAAATTAGTCGAAGGCAATTTTGTTATAGTGTTGTGGGAGAAAAAGGAATTTCCAGGCATCATTACAAAAATTGATGAAAATGGAGCGATTGTTGATTGCATGCAGCGCACTCTAAAAGGTTGGAAATGGCCAGAAGTAAAAGACATTCTTTATTTTAAGTGGGGAGATATAAAAAAAAAAAGATTGATCCTCCTAAAATGTTAAAAAGGGGGCTATTTTCAGTTCAATCAATCAAAGAAGATGTTTAGATAAAGAATTTTTATCTAACTTCATATATTTTTTCATTTATTGTATCGTATTTTTTCATATCCCATGTCCTACATAAACCCAACACACGCTAATAATGCTTTATAATAGGAAAACTAAACCTGGGTCCAAGTAACCCAACCTAAGGGCTACTTGAACCCATTAGAAAAAACATTCAGAAATTTAGTAAATGAAATAAACCAAATTTAAAGGTTACATGCTTTATTTATGGGTATTCTTTAATAATTATAAGCATTGTTTGATTTCATAACACAATATGTATTGATATAAATAAGGATTTATCTGGAACATTACTAAAATTGGGTTCAAGTAACCCTGATTTACGGTAAGCATATAAATTGTTTCTTTTTAAAACCTTTTCGAACAAATCAAAGAATTTCATATTTTTGTTACTCTGTAAACCAGCACAAATTTTATTTAAATTAATAACTATGTTTAACAACCTGAAACTGCAGCTTAATAGAAAAAGAAAAAAAAACATATATTTTAAGAATTGCAGCTTCTAGAAAATGTGCTTAGTAAAAAAATGAATATCGTGAATAGATGTTAAAGTTTGCTTAAAATAATCTTAACTAGGCTATTAAATCAGATGAGTCACTTATTTTATGTTACAATTAATAAAAAGTCTTGCGCAAAATCATATTCTTAAATTGGACCACCGGTTCAATATAGGACTTATTTCGGTCCAATAAAGGAAAACATGCCATTTTTTATTCTTCAGCGTATTTTTCTGTCAAAAATTATCACAATCGCGCATGCAAATACATAGATGTAATCCTTATTAAACACAGATTATCATGCTATAACAGCAGTTCACCTCAGCTTACAAGTTTTAGTACTATTTTACTAGGTAGTCCGCAAAATAAGATTTTATACATTTTCAACATAAATCATGCCGTAACTCAAACTGCGCAGTTCGAAGACTGGTGAAACTTCATACACATTGATTTTATTCTTTAAACTTTATATTTCTACCGTTAAAGTGTAGCATAGATCTCTGTGCTAGATTTTAAGAACGAGGTCCAATTTAAACAGTGGTCCAATATAGGCGGTTTTCCCCTACATATAAATATATAGACAGAGACAGACACATTTTTATGATATTTAACGTAATTATCCGCCCCTAGAATTCCATTTTCACATATTTTGTCATCTATCTTTAATGGTCTGTAAAAAACTAATGAGACAGTATTTTTTTGGGAACATTGTGTTTTTTTCATCTGTAGACTCTAAGGATTCAGAAAAATATCACATTTTGTAGTCCCCGAAGTTGGCAAACGAAACCATGTTTCTAAACATCTTTTCTGCCTTCGTCCAACAGACTAAAATAGTGTAAGTTACAAAACGCTGCGTTTCATATATCAGTTAATATTGGTCGTACTGATATCAAATTTTTTGCGTTAAAAATGCGTTTTCATGCTCTTGATTTCCCTAAATATAAGTTTGGGGACCTAGGATCCGCATAAAAAATTCCATTTCGTATTTTTCGATTATTTTTTCGCTTCATACTTTAATTATCCTAACTCTGCGCCTCAATTTCAGCATCTTTGCTACTGGAAGTATGCATCTAGGACGAAAGGTTGCGAAAATAAAGGCCATGCAAGTTGAAACGGAACAGCCCGTGTATCATATTCTAATTCTTCTTAATAGGAACATGTTCAAACTATGAAACATGCAAATGAAATAGCAAGCACATATTTTTGTTTTGAGCTAACGAACTTTTTTCTTCGACGCAAAAGATGTGAGTTTGTGGATAAAAAGACATCAGAAAAATACGATCTAGTCACCCTATTGATTCCTTTTACGCCCATTAAATAATCCGTACTTTTGAGTAACTGAAGAGAATGCATGTTACACGTGTCAGAAGTAATCAATCTTAAATGCACTATTAAGTCGGGAATAAGGGGGTTAGAATTCTGTAAAAGTGTTTTCTTTACCAGCACAGTGTTAATGCAAAGAAAACAACCTGCGAAGTATAAATCCAACGTTAAAGCACAAATATACAGGTATACTGCTGTATATTTGTGCTTCTTCAACGTTGGATTTATACTTCACATCAATTGCACAAAGGTATTTATTTTCTTCAAAATAACCTGCGTTTGTCACTTATTAAAAATATTCTTTCCATTAAATATCTCTCCTTTGTTTGAGTTTCTTGGAATTTTTTTTCCACGGAAAGTTTTGATGTTTTCATCTCCTTCTCCCCAGGCAGGGGCGCCCATATTATAGTTTTCAGGGGAGAAAAGACTTGGGAGTATTTAATATTCTGAAATATATTGCCAAACTGACTCTGCGGATTCGGTATGTCAGTTAAGGTGCAATTTCAAAAGAATTTTTTACAGACGTAATTTCATGATGTTTTTAATTGTAATTTGGGGAAAAAAGAAGTTTTTTCGCTAAAAATGTGATTTTCTGCACACAGGCAGCAGCCGGTGGTGCTGCCACACGTATATTTACAGTCAGCATTTTGCTATCAGAAAGCGCGAGCGAACTCATCACATGTTCATCTTCTTTTCCTATTCAAACAAGTGCGATTATTTATGTGAAATACGAAAACTCAGCAAACAATTAATTAATGGTTCAAAATAAGAGGTTGTTATTAGCATTTTGTACCAAAAAGTTTCATCTTGACAGCCGCGATTTTACAACTAGTCGTTATTTTATGAAAATTGTGACGTACATGATTTTAATGTTGAGGCTAATTGTCTTGTATTTAATTTCTCTTTACGCTACAAAAATTAGAATAGTACACATGTGATTAAGTAACGTTGCTGTGCTGTCAAAATATTTTTGATAGGATTTAGCTAACAATAATTGGTTGCAAAATTACTTATTCATAAGTTTGTCAAAAAAAAAAAAAAAAAAAAAACTGCGACATTTTTGGAATACCCTTTTTAAAAGCTCTACTTAGGTTGGTAGAATTATTTTTAAATGCCCCCGCCTAAGGGCCATTCTCGTTAAAATTGTACAAATCATATCCGAGACTTTGAAATTTTTTTAAACCAATTTTAGTAATTGCTACCAATTAATCATATATTTTAATTGATTCTTCATTTAATTGCGTGTAATCAGGTATTAATTATTTGCATATACCGTAAAACGGGGTGAATAGGAACAGCGGGTTGATTCAGAACAAAATTTCCTGAAAAGAAATTCTTCATAAATATAACGTCTTTTACATATTTTCGGCAGTTAAATTTTTTTTTTTTTGGAAAGGTAATATTATAAGAAGTAGGAAACAAATATTTTTGTCATTATGGCAGCATTTGTCACTATTGGCTTCTGTGCAATGCAAGTAGAACGCTAAAAAGCATCAAGTTTTCATGGTCTGCAAAGCTTTGTAAGAACAGACTCTTTATCATTTTTAGCCCAAAAGTGTCTAAAAATGAGAATCTGTGAAGTTTCGGAAAATTACTTTGTAATTTGTAGCATTGACATGACAAATTAATATCGGATTCGCTTGTAGAGATTTTTACAGCAAAATTAAAACCAAAGTAGACTTTCTAAAAGGGAATCTTAGTCAACGGAAACTAAGTGTAAATATTGTTCAAAGATTTATTCCTCATTCAATGTGTTTTTTGCTTAAGTAACTGACAATATCTGCGCAACATATGTCAGAAATAAAATAATAACAACATCTGGTTAAGGTTCATAAATTAGCAACCATATTCATAATATTAAGTTACCCTCCAAAGTAGTGTAAAAACCAGTTAAGGGTGCGACCCACCCACGACGCTGGGGCTGGGGGGGGGGCATTCAGACTTCCCTATTGAACATTTCAAAAATCTGGCAAGCTTAGTGAAAACATAATTGTAATTCAAGTGGTCCACATTTAAATGAATACCTCAAGGGTTGGATGCTGAATTTGCTTTTTTAAATTAACTGTCCAACATTAACAACCTCCATGCTTTTGTGATCTAGATGTTTCTTGATTCCTCTTTCTCTTTGCAAGTCATCAATTTAAAACCCCCCTCCCCTTTTTTTTTTCCACCACCAAAAACTGGTTCTTAAATTTTTTCGCTGTATTCCTTCTGCTACTTTTACTTCCATACAACACTATTTCCAAGAACAGTAATATTTAGTGCAGCACCTGCTGCTCGGTGATGCTGAAGGTGCAGATGAAAGGGATGCTGTTGCAGCTCTGACCCTTCTGACCCCTCACCACAAACATCCGCACGCGAAGCGGCGAAAGACGCGGGCAACGCATCCCATCCGCGCTCACAAAATGCTTTATCCCATCCCCAAAGGGAATCGATTCGAGATCTGCGCGTGTCGATGATTTCTCGTGGGTGGTCCGGCCAGAGAGAAAGAAACACAGTAACTCTCCCGTCCCGTAAACAGTTTACGAGCGCGGCCCAAATAACGACACGATTTTCATCGGCCCGATATGTTCTCGGTGTTCCACTTTTTTCTAGGCTGCTGACAATGGACGGGTGTGATAGGTTTGCGGAGAGAGTGCTCGGAGAAGTCGTGATGATGCGGTTTGGAAGGGCGCATGCACAGAGCCCAATCATTCTGACATTGGACATGGGGCATATTTCTATTTTAGGATCCCCCGCCCCCTTCTCATATCAGTTATGCGTAAAAAATTTTACTAGAATAAAATAAAAGTTTTGTGCAGACCGAACTTTAAAAAAAAAAAAAAAAAAACCTAGGAAACTCTTGAAACGAAAATGTACGTCGAAATAATAGATTTAAAAAAAAAATGTTGAACTGTTGGAGGACTAATAAAATGTTTACTCGCAGATTATTTAGAGAAAAAAATACGTTCAAGACAAAATAATAGAAATAATCTTCAGCATATTCTAGTATAGAAATAAAACAATTTTTAGGGCCCTGCTCCACATCAGCGTAAAACGCGACCGAAACCGAAGGCAGAAACCGAAAATCCGGGTACTTTCCATAGGAACAACTGTGTAATCCATTTTACGTTTCTGCTTTATTTTTCTGCTTTACGTCAATGTAGAGCAGGGCCCTTAGCGTTAAAATTATTTATTATTAAAGTTTTAGCGTCGAATTCTTTCCCTCCAGCATGGAAATGTTTAGTTAGTATGATAAAGTAAGGGGATTTTGGGTCCCGCTGAAATCTAAGAGGAAGGGCTTAGGCCCCGCGTGTCCTTGCGGTAATCGGGCTCTGCGCATGCATGTTGCAATGCAGTTGAGGGGTGGAGTCGATAAATTTTTTTGTATCGAAGAGTGGAACTTCACATAGGTTCAAACATGAGGAGGGGGGAGTTACAATGAATCATACAGAACAAGAGAGTTTCCAAAAGTGCGGTCCGCGTACTTCCGAGGGTCCGCAAGCTCATGCCAGGGTCCGTGGTACTGTCCTGCGAAAACGTAAAAAATAATTGAAATTGACGGACAAGTTACAATATATTTATTCAAAATGAAAGTACATTTATAGGGAATAAAAAAAGTTCTTGTTTACGTACATGCAAGGGGCAGCAACCCCTCCCCCCAGAACCCCCAATTTTAGCACATATTTGACACCCATAATGCGAAGCTTTGAACAGCTTTTTACCTTCACCGCTCAAAATAATAATGTTAAGTAATGAAAACTAGTAGGGATGCACTGATAAGCAAATTGGTCGATTACCGATTAATAGGTTGTTGATATTCGGCCGATTAATCGGCTGAAAAGATTAATCATAAGGATGATTGTTTTTAATGCTACCAATTTTACCATCACTGTTTTTTCTCTGTTATACAATTCCGAGTTTAGAAATAGTAAGTAATTTATTTCCGAGAGAATATTTTTTTTTTTCCATTTTCCTAATTTTCACAAAATAATTTCAATATTTTATCAAATTTCTTAGAACCAATTTTCATATTATTGTCAATAATATTACATTAACACATTGTTAATTATTAATTGGACATAAAAATAAAAAAAAAAAATGGGGGAGGGGGGTAGTCTGTGGTGAGCACTCCAATTTAGGAATACTTTTAATTTACATTTTTTAATAATAAGTAGCAATTTAATTCAAGACTTTTATTCTTTGTGAAAATTAGAGGTTATCTAAAAACATTTTACGAAGGAAAAAACTGTCGCTACATGAAAAAAGCTGCAACATTGTCTATGTATATTTATTCAGAGTAGGAGAGTTAATTTATTAAATACTTTGTCAGCTGCGAGTATTATTATTACTGTTAATAAAATTATTCATCATAGTTTCTTAGTGAAGGTATACTTTGAAGAATAATATTAAATTTTTTTGGCCGATTAATCGGGTCGATTTTGCCGATTATTAATAATCTGCAAAGTGGCCGATAGATCGGTGCATCCATAAAAACTAGACAAGAGCTCTAGAAAATACGCAGAATAATGAATAAATAAATTTAAATACAGATAAAAAACGCAAAAACATTAGGAAAAAAATAATTAAGTACCGTAAAATGCGATGAATCGGAACACTTTTCAGCTTTGATCGTAAAAAAAGCAGTTAAAAGATTTCTCTTTAATTTGATTTTTTGGGTGAAAACTTCCGGCTCGCTTTACTTTCTATATTCCAAGCAAAGACAAAACATTTGAACAGTTACATTTTATATATATAGGAATTTAGGGGTGTTCTGAATCACCCCGATGATAGGGGTCAATCGTAACACATGCTAAAATTTGTATTTTTTTTTTTTTTTTTAATTAAACCTGTAGTAGGTCTCACAAACATGAGTGATATTGATGGAGGAGAATAAGAACAGACAGTTACTGTCAAATAAAAATTTATTTTCTATACGAGTAAACGTTTATGATTTGCAAAATCCAAAACAATTTTGAACTTATGAAAAATTAAAATTAATTTTAAGAACTGCTTTAGAATTGAAATACAAAGATTTAACATAAATTGAAGTCACTCATGTCATCCACCCACAAATACACTGGCGGAAAAAAAATCCCAACACCAAGAAAGACTTGTGTTAGATAAACGAAATTTGGTAGGCATGTTTATACGACTGAAAGTTGACATCGATTGAAATTTCGCGCTCCGCGCATAAGTGTGGCGCAGCTGGCGTCATTCAGAACATGCAAATAAGGCTTGTTTTAAAAGCGTGTTGTGAAGCTCGTGAGTATTATTTTTCCGTGAAATGTGACGAATTGCATTCACGTTAACCGGGAATGCCTTTAAGAAGACGAAGAAGCCATTATCAACAGCTCACCGAGTTTAAACGAGGTAGTACAATTTGGCTACGAGAAGGTGGATTTTCATTTCGCGATGTTGCAGAAAGACTTGAGGGGGGGGGGGGATGTTTCCATCGTGCATGATCATTGGAAGCTATGGTCAAGAGATGGTACTACCTCAAAAAGATCGAGTTCCGAGCTGCCACAAGGCGCGACTGAGAAGGAAGATCGCCGAATCTTGCGTACGGCTGTGGCGCATTTTACTGCATTTGCGGCTGACATTCGAGCTGCAGTTGGTACCGTCTCGTCGTGACCCAAGGAACGGTAAGAAACTGTTTACTTCAAGGACAGCCCCGAGTCAGGCAGCCTGTAACCGGTATTCCATTGACTCCAAACCATTGCCGTTTCCGACGGCAGTGGTGCCAAGACAGAGCTCACTGGAGGTCGGAGTGGAGATCTGTTGTAATTTTTGATGAAAACAGATTCTGCCTTAGTGCCAGTGGTGGCTGTATATTGGTCAGAAGGAGGCCAGGGGACCGCCTGCATCCAAGCGGTCTACGGCCTAGACACACGGGACCAACACCTGGAGTCATGGTCTCTGGAGCAATTTTCTACGACAGCAAGGGCACTCTTGTGGTTATCCCAAACTCACTGACTGAAAATTTGTTGTCAGTCCGGTAATTTAACCAGTAGTACAGTAGCATTCAAGGGGGAGTTTTACAACAGGATAACGCTCGCCCTCACATCGCTGCTGTAACGCAATGTGCTCTACAGAGTGCTGACATGTTACCATGACTTGCAAAATCACCAGGTCTGTCTTCAATTGATAATGTATGGGATATCATTGGACGACATCGCGAGCATCATCCACTGTCAGCAATGACGGTCCTAGTAGTGACACAACAAGTGCAACAAGCATGGCACTCCATACCACAAAGTGACATTCGGCACCTGTATGACATAATGCATGCACGCTTGCAGGCTTGCCTTCAAATTCTGGAGGTTACACCCTCTATTAAATTAACATAATTTCACATTTGCACAGCATTTTCTTGAGCTTAAATTAGCCTGTGATCTTGTACATTTAATCAATTAAACATGTTAACTAGACAATTGCATTACCCAAATTTCATCACTCAATAGTAATTTTTTTTTTGGTGTTGGGATTTTTTTCCACCAGTGTATGTAATTGTTCTTAAAGCTAGCAATTGTGACTTGGCTTAAGTTTTTTCATAACATCTTCTGGGATGAACTCTGCCTTTTCTTTAGTTTCTTAAAATCCCTGGGTTTCGGGGATTGTCCTGAAAGATATTCCCACTTATTCATCACTGTCTGTGTGCTGAACTTTAGCTACATAAAGTCTGTATGACCTTCCCCACGTATTTAAGCGAAAAGAAGTCTCCTGAAGCAAAAATCTTTTGAAATCTGCAGCTCTTTGTCATTCTAAGATCTAGTTGCTCACGAGAAAGGATAAACAGTAATAAATCCTTGTCCTTGTCTTGATTAGAAAAAATTGGGGTTAGAATCTTGATTTTTCAAACAGTTTTCTTTAAATAAGTTTGAAATGGAATAACAGAACAAAATGTTCCTATTCACCCAGCAAATCCTTATCCAATGTCATTATGAAGAATTATCCTCTTTAATGTCACAATTAAAATAATATATGTCTTTTCTAATGTGGTACTCTGTTGCTCAGATATATGCATAGCTCAAAAATACTATACTGAGATTTGAAATATAAAGGAGTCTGTACTTACATACAAAGTTTTGCAGACCATGAAAATTTGACATTTTTTAGCCTTCCGCTTGCACCCTTGCTCAGAAGCAAATAGTGTTGGCGGAATGACAAAAAATTTTTTCCCCTTCAATCTTATAATATTACTTTTCTAGAAAAAAATGTAACTGCCAAAAATACCCTACGGTATATTTATGAAGAATTTCTTCGTGTTGTCAGGAAGTTTTGTTCCGAATCACCCCGCTGTTCCTATACACTCCATTTTACGGTATATCAAATCAAGTTTTTTCCCCTGTGATGGGGGGGGGGGGGGGGGGTTACACAAAGTTAACAATTTTTAGTAGTCTCCCGTACCTAACAGTGCATTTTGGTTTACCCGGTTGGATAAGGCCCTGGAACAGGGCTTAATTTGTAACGAAAGAAAACCACAAGATATAGTCCTCAGATCTTAATTTTTGCACTAAATAGGTGGGTCCATGTCAAGTGTACGAGGCGTCCGCACTCGACCCCCTCCGATTTTGATGAAATTTTTTTTGGATGTACATATAAGACTTGCATGAAACCATATCAAATTATAGCTCCATAAGCCTTATGGCTTAGCCAGTGAAAATTATTTTATAAAGGCCTTTCTCGTGTCTTGAAAAAAATGATCAAATCGTCAAGTTCGTGCTTTCATTGCTCGCGACCTAAGATGATTATCAAGCTCAAATTTGGTGATTCTGATCACTGTTTGGGGTAGAATAGCCTACTGGTGTAACAAAAGCTCCATGTACTGTAGATTTTTTGCAATTTGCTGCCAAAGTTGGTAAAAAATCGTATTTTGACAAAATTTGACCATAAGTTATCAGCTTGTATCTGCTGAGAGAATGACTTTCTGAAGCTAATTCTTTCCTCGTTTGTAGCATGATAGTTTGTCCGAAAGGTGTGCAAGTGGCATCTTGATAGCTCAAATAATTGCTGAATTATGCGAGTTGAAATTCCAGTCAAATTTATTTTTCTCAATTTTGTCTCAATTTCAAAGGGCAATATCTCAAAAGGGTAAACTTGAATTTCAATTTTCTTTACATCATTGGAAAGAACACACTTTTCTTAACTAAAAATCGTTATTTTCATTTTTGAGACAAACCAGTTTCAAGGGGATATTGCGGATCAAAAATGTGTACGTCATTCAACGTGAAATCAAAGAAAAAAAGGCATAGACCTCAAAAATTGGTGTCAATTTGTTCTATTAAAATTTACAGGAGCTATTGTACTTATATTCTGATGAAAAAAACCCGTTTTCAGACATTTTTGAACTTTAGTTTTTGTGTGCGCATCCGTAAAAACTCAAGAAATGGCAAAAACTAAAGTTTCGTTTTTAACAAAAATAATTAATCTTCTTATAGCTGGTATAAGGGCTTGAGTCTTTTCCTATGTGTTATTTTTAAACTCTTAAAACAGAATTTCGGATGATATGTCACTTGGCAGGTTGTAGGTCATTAATGTTTCAAGGTCATAAAAAGCATTTTCCCATTTTTCATCATTTTTGTTTATGGACAAATTGCAATCATAGGCTGAATATCTAGGCACATCCTCGGCAGGATAAAGAATGGATTTTTATTACTACTTATCATATTTTTAATTACTATTGTTATCATTTACATGGTGAAAATAATTGCAATATTCGGCTCTATCGAAAACTTTCGTTATCGCTTTTTAGAATAATGGCTTTGCAGTCCCATTATACATATTTTTTATCATGTACACACCATATTAACTGTTTTATTTATTAGTTATCTCATTTATTAATTTTTATTTATTTATTTATTTTTTTGAAAAAAGAAACAATGCTTTTTATGAATTTAAAATATTAATGACACCTTGCTAAGTGACATATCATCCAAAATTCTGTTTCAAGAGCTTAAAAATAACACATAGGAAAAGACTCAAGCTCTTATAGCAGCTATAAGAAAGTAATTATTTTTTTTAAAAACGAAACTTTATTTTTTGCCATTTCTTGAGTTTTTACGGATGCGTACACAAAAAATAAAGTTCAAAAATATCTAAAAACGGGTTTTTTCATCAGAATATAAGTGCAATAGCTGAAGTAAATTTTAATCGAACAAATTGACATCAACTTTTGAGGTCTATGTCTTTTTTTCTTTGATTTCACGTTGAATGACGTACACATTTTTGATCCGCAATATCCCCTTGAAACTGGTTTGTCTCAAAAATAAAAATAACGTTTTTTAGTTAAGAAAAGTGTGTTCTTTCCAATGATGTAAAGAAAATTGAAATTCAAGATGACCCTTTTGAGATATTGCCCTTTGAAATTGAGACAAAATTGAGAAAAATAAATTTGACTGGAATTTCAACTCGCATAATTCAGCAATTATTTGAGCTATCAAGATGCCACTTGCACACCTTTCGGACAAACTATCAGGCTACAAACGAGGAAAGAATTAGCTTCAGAAAGTCATTCTCTCAGCAGATACAAGCTGATAACGTATGGTCAAAATTTGCCAAAATACGATTTTTTACCAACTTTGGCAGCAAATTGCAAAAAATTTACAGTGCATGGAGCTTTTGTTACACAAGTAGGCTATTCTACCCTAAACAGTGATCAGAATCACCAAGTTTGAGGTTGATAATCGTCTTACGTCGCGAGCAATAAAAGCACAAACTTGACGATTTGGTCAATTTTTTCAAGACACGAAAAAGAGGCCTTTATAAAATAATTTTTATTGGATAAACCATAAGGCTTATGAAGATATAACTTGGTATGGTTTCATGCAAGTCTTATATGTACATCCAAAAATATTTTCATCAAAATCGGAGGGGTCGAGTGGGGATTTTCTCGAAATTTGGGACACTTGGCATGGAATGACCCAGGTTGAATTTGGCCTAAAATCTGACAACTTACATAACCTTGAAAAGAAGTGCAGGAGCTCAGCTACTGTCTTTCATCAAAAATTAGTATTCTGCTTAGAACAGTCCTTTTTTTTTTAACAAAATGGAAATTAATGTGGGCATTTTTTGGACTTAGAACAAAAATTATTCTAGATAACCCTAAAATTCACGGTTTAAAATAAATACATAATGGACATTTGCATAATGAAACCCATTTATAATAAACTAGAGTGATAATCCAAAAGCTTCAAAAAGTCACAAAATACAAAAATAGACTGGCGCACACAGTTGCTAGAGCTACCGTCACACAGTGGTGATGGTGTTTCCATTTTTAAAAAATATTTTCTTATGAAAGAGCACGGTCAAAAATATGAGATGAATTACTTTTCTAAATTTTCTCATTTTCTTTCTTAAAAAAAAACTTTTGAGATGCTCAGCTTAATTTTCGTGGCCAAAATCCCTCTTATGAAAAATCGCCTGTTTTCAACTCGTTATACAGGTTTGTCACCTTCCACAATTTTTTAACCGACTTCAAAAAAGGAGGAGGTTCTCAATTCAAAGCGTATACTTTTTTTTTTTTGTTTGTTCGCACATAACATCTGATCTACTGAACCGATTTGAGCGATTTTTTTTAAATCGATAGAAGATGGTGTAACTTAGGTACCATGTACTCATATGACGATATTTGTTCACTAGAAAAAAAGTTATGATCGAAAAACTAACATTTCATGGTCATTTAAAACAATATGTGTTATTGTAAATCCGTAACTCAATGAGCGACCCGATGGTCAAGTGGTTTTGCGCGTCAGGTTGAAGTTCCTGATGGAATGAGATCGAGTCCAGGTCTGCAAGGATTTTTTTGAACATCTGCATGTTTTTTCTTTTTGAATGATTTAATGATTGCAATGTCCTAATGCAAGTACATCCCCCCGTGGGGATCTACCCCGTATTTTTTTATGGTATAAAATGACAGTTTTGGTCGGATCTTTGTCAAAATTGGCAATGGGGTCCTTCGATGCTGTAGAATTTTCTTATGGACGTTTGCACCATTTTTGGGGGCTTTGAATCGATTCTTTCAATAAATGGTTTTTGATTTGCGGCACTTGTATTATTTTTTCGAGAATTATATACACAATCAATTATGTTAATTTTTGTACCTTTATAAAGTACTGTATTTTATACCTTGCATTTACGTCAAATTCAAGAAATCGAAAAACTAAAATTTCATGTTATTTAAAACAATATGTGCTATCGTAAATCCTTACTGCAATGAGCGACCCGATGGTCAAGTGGTTAAACGCGTCGGGTTGAAGTTCCTGATGGAATGAGATCGAGTACAGGTCTGCAAGAATTTTTTTGAACAGCTACATAATTTTTTAACTATATTTTGATTTTTTTAAGTGCATTTACACTAAAAAGAATGAAATAAAATATTTTGGAAAAAAAAATAGAACCGACTTCAGTTGGAAATTGCTCTAAAAAGTAAAAAATAGTTTTTTTCTTTGAACACCATCGAAACTACTTTTAAACATAAGTTTTGAAGTCGGTGCAAAAACAATGTATAGATTCATACGCAACTACAATTCAACTATAAATATAAATTTTAATGGATTCATTTCATTGATTACCACACATTCGTGTAATGGTACAAATATTCTGCTTTTAATTTTCAATGGTTTCTCTGAAAAAATATTGGCAAAATATGGTTAAATATCATTTTACCTATCATTTTTGCGCCGACTTCAAAACTTATGTTTAAAAGTAGTTTCGATGGTGTTCAAAGAAAAAAACTATTTTTTACTTTTTAGAGCAATTTCCAACTGAAGTCGGTTCTATTTTTTTTTCCAAAAATATTTTATTCGTTCACACTATTAGAAAGAACAGATTTTTTTCCTATCGAAATGAGTTTTTTTTTTCGATGGTGTTCTTTCAGAAAAGGATAAAAAAAATCTGGTATGGACCCCACACTACTTCCTTTTACGTGTAAATTTCTTAGTAGTTGCCTTAAGTGTTAAAAAAAGTGCTTGGAATGAGTAAGGTAACAATTCAAATATTTACTCCCCTAATCTACCACGAAACAATGCAAAAAATATTTTACAATGGTTATTTTTCTAAATATTACTGATTTTAATATCATTTAGTGAATTTTTCGCAAAATATCGCCAATAGCGCCAAGTTGAACCCAAATTCAAAAAATAATTTTTTCGCCAAATTTGCCGCCAACTTGACGATATGTCGCCAAGTTGGCGTCAAACACTTGGCAACCAAAAGCTTGGCGACATGTCGCCAAGTGGTGGCGCCAATTCATATCACTTGAGTCTGTATTGAAATTAACATTGATTTACCCCAAAAAAGGGGTAAAAGACCCCTTTGGGAACATTCGAATGCAATCACAAGGGGAGGTGCACAACTAGACCCCCCTCAGAGCCTACATACCAAGCTAGAAGTTTCTACGGCATATAGTTTTTGAGTTATGCGAGCCACATCCGCACATACGTACATACAGACGTCACGAGAAAACTCGTCGTAATTTACTCGGGGGTGGTCGAAATTGATTTTTCGGCTGTTTGTATGTTGTTAGGTACATATGCACGTGCTGACAGGTCGAAAAAACTACGCGACATTTATTCAGGGGTGAGCAAAGTCAAAATTTAGACCGAAATTTGAGTGAAATTTTTTTCGTGATCACAATACTTCCTTTACTACGTAAAAGGAAGTAAAAATATAGCTTGAAACACTGTCTGTTATAAAGAATTGGCATAATTAGACTAAGACTGCAGAAAATTGTATCACACTGGAAGCCTAATATTTTTGAAGTTTAAAGTATTTTTGGTTTTCAATACTCTCTTGTATTTTTTGTGAGATTGATCTTATTAGATTTTGTGTAGCACGCATATGAATTTGCAAAAAAAAAAAAATGCGGTGGGCAATTTTTTCCCTGGATTTCAGGTTGTCATAAATTTTTAACAAAAAAAATCAGAGCCTCACACTTCGTAATTCTATTGTCCAAATACTTGTTTTTAATATTTTACAGCTGCAGAGCTTAAATATTGATATTGTAAAAGATATTGTCATTCAAAGTGTCGATCAAAATGATGAACTCATGAAAAACCACCTGTTTTCAACGCGTTATAGCTCAGGTTTGTCACCTTCCACCATTTTTTCGTTGGAACCATTAGAAAGAACAGATTTTTTTCTATCAATTTTTTCCCCGAAAGTGTTCTTTCAGAAAACGACAAAATGTATCTTGAAGTACTGTCTGTTATAAAGAATTGGTATAATTAGGCTAAGAATAAAGAAAATTTTATTACACTAAGAAGTCTGAATTTTCGGGAACTTAAAGTGCATTTAATTGTTAATAGGTTCTATGAAGTACATGAGTTCAAGCTCATTAGCTTTTATGTTATGAAAAGTATTGACAATTCCTGTTTGAAAAATACCTTGTTTTCAATGAACTATAGCTCGATTCGTCACATTACCTCATCGTTCCTTTAGTACCACCAAAAAGAACAGATTTTTTACCTATCAGAATATTTATATTAACAACCAAATGTATCTTAAGTTCCCAAAAATATTAGGCTTCCAGAAAAATAAAATTATCTGTTCTTTAGCCTGATTATGTCAATTCTTCATAACTGACAGTATTTCAAGCTAATTTTTTCATCCTTATCTGAAAAAATACCATCGGGAAACAAACTCATTTTGACAGGAAAAATCTTCTTTCTAATGTGGAGCCAACGAAAAAATGATGGAAGGTGACAAACCTGAGCTATAGAGTTGAAAACAGGCGATTTTTCATGAGAGATATTTTGATCGGCACTTTGGATGACAATATCTTTTACAAAATTAATATTTAAGCTTTGCAGCTATAAAACATTAAAAACAAGTATTTGGACAAGAGAACTACGAAGTTTGAACCTTTGATTACCATTTTTTTTTTGTTAAAAATTAATGACGACCTGAAATCTACGAAAAAAATTGCCCACTGCGTTTTTTCGCAAGTTTAAGTGTCTGGTTACCGCCCTGGTACAGGTACACATAAAACCCAGGAGTGTAGTGTAATGTTATTCTAGAATTCGACTGCAAGCATATGAATATTTATCAACCGATTTCGGTGGCAATACTTCATTTCCAAACACCTTGTATCAAAATGTTTCTTTTTTCATCCCCCGACCGGTCATCTCTCACTCAGTAGCGTGGCCCGATCGAGATAAAAAAAAACGATACGTTGTTTCAAAACGTAAACACAATCGACGCTGGCCACTTTGTAAAACGGCCACAATTATCTCTGGCGGACAAAGTTGAAGGGCGCGTGCCGCTTGACGGTGAGCACGTGCCCTGACGAAACGCAGATGCCCCGTCACTCGCCGGCCCGCGAACATCTCTGCGGCCGGTGTTTATCTCTGAGCGAGGGATGAGATGGGTAACAGATACCCGGCCGCCGAAGGATGGGCATGCGGCCAGGGTTTAATGATCGATAAATGGACCTCCAGATAGTGGAGGGAGCGATTGTATAATACGGCTCTGGATGGAAGCTCGGGTCGCCGAAATGAGTGTTCGAAATATTGAGAGGGCAGATTTGGTTCATTAGGACGTTGAAGAAATATGTTTACTACCGTGTTTGAAAGTCCGACGTTAATGACGTATTCGAGTTTTTCTTGCTTTCCTGTATACTATTTGATCTTCTTACACAAAACCTTCCGCGCATTTACGCATACGTCAGTCTTCTCTG
>JAXGGA010018855.1:0-21240 GCA_038373865.1 Uloborus plumipes | reverse complement strand
GTGAGGGGTTTATTCTGTGGCATTTCACGAAAAGGCGGAGGTCCTATTCAATAATGGAGGTATTCGAAATGAGCCTGAAGGTGTGTTCTATCATTGCAAAGAATAAAATTAGTGTTTTTTTACGTTTTCTCGTTGCTATTGCGCAATATACACATTTCAGTACCAAATTTTTTGAAAAAAAGTTCTAGTCATTTTCCTAACTTAAATTCCACTGAAAAGCAAACATACCTTTACTTTTAAGTATATTTACAGCCCTATTATACTACTTAAAAATCATCTCAATCTCTTATTAAGCAGAAACAAAAGTGAGAAATAATTTATGACTCCCAAATTCAGTTGTTAAGTTCAGCAAAACATGAGTTGTAGAATAATGATGTGCAAAACATGAATTTACTTTAGTGGCTTTTTCATGAAGAGGCGGAAGTCATATTCAATAATAGAAGCCTTCGAAATAAACCTAAAGGTGTATTCTATCATTGCAAATAATAAAATTAGTGGCTTTTTTTTTTCATTTTCTTGTTGCTATTGCACAATATACACATTTCAGTACCAACATTTTTGAAAATTTCAATATTTTATGTGAGAAGTAAGCATTAATCATGCCTTTGTAACATAAAAAGTATTGTATTTAGTTTTAATGATTTATAATTATATTGAATGTGCGAAGAAGAGATAGGATAGCCCAATCTTTGAAGAAAATATAATAATGAAAAATATGAGTTTCCGGATATTATAGGATTATTTGTCTTTGAAGTGTTTGTGTGATCCTGTTTTCAGAAAATTTAAGGAGTATACTGTTTGATATTTTAACGCTCGACCTTCCTTGCATTTGCGCATTTATCAGGTCTCTTTTTATTTTATCAAAATATGGGTGATAGTGATAAGAGGGGTAAAGAATGTGAGTGAATAAAGCACTGAGTAACCGCCCCTTTTAGTCAAGTTGACGACGAAAATCTTCTTACAAAGCAAAGAGAGCCGAAAAAAACTGGTAGCTAATGTGAAATTAGAACACCAGCGAGCGACCGCACTTGGTACGGTACATCGTAAACGATGTACCGTACCAAGTGCGGTCGCTCGCTGGTGTTCTAATTTCACATTAGCTGCCAGTTTTTTTTTTTTTTGACTCTCTTTGCTTTATAAGATTTTTGCCTCCAACTCGGCTAGTTTCGTATTCCATGCTGATGAGTGCATAATAAGCACGAAACTGCAGTCAATGGATCGAAATAGCCGAGTTGGCGGTGTATTGCATGTTTCTGCCCTAGCCCTTGCTTAGGGGCGGTTACTCACTGCTTTATCCACTCACATTCTTTATCCCTCTTATCACTATCACCCATATTTTGATAAAATAAGAAGAGACCTGATACATGCGCAAATGCAAGGAAGGTCGAGCGTTAAAATATCCAACAGTATATTCCTTAAATTTGCTGAAAACAGGATCACACAAACACTTCAAAGACAAACAATCCGATAATATCCGGAAACTCATATTTTTCATTATTATTTTTTCTTCAAAGATTGGGCTATCCTATCCCTTCTTCGCACATTCAATATAATTATAAATCATTAAAACTAATTACAATACTTTTTATGTTACAAAGGCATGAACAATGCTTACTTTACACATAAAATATTGAAAATTAAGCTAGGAAAAGAACTAGAAATTTTTCAAAAATGTTGATACTGAAATGTGTATATTGTGCAATAGTAGCAAGAAAACGAAAAAAAAGCCACTAATTTTATTGTTTGCAATGATAGAACACACCTTTAGGTTTATTTCGAAGGCTTCTATTATTGAATATGACCTCCGCCGCTTCATGAAAAAGCCACTAAAGTAAATTCATGTTTTGCACATCTTCATTCTACAACTGATGTTTTGCTGAACTTAACAACTGAGTTTGGGAGTCATAAATTATTTCTCACTTTTGATTCTGTTTAGTAAGGGATTAAGATGATTTTTAAGTAGTATAATAGGGCTGTAAATACACTTGAAAATAAAGGTATGTTTGCTTTTCAGTGAAATTTAGGTTAGGAAAATGACTAGAACTTTTTTTTCAAAAATTTTGGTACTGAAATGTGTATATTGCGCAATAGCAATAAGAAAACGTAAAAAACCACTAATTTTATTCTTTGCAACGATAGAACACACCTTCAGGCTCATTTCGAATACTTCCATTATTGAATAGGACCTCCGCCTTTTTGTGAAATGCCACTTAAGTAAACTCATGTTTTGCACAATAAAAAAATTGCTTGTCGTAGTTTATTCAAAATTTATTCAAACAAAATTATTTTGTATAAATTTTAAGTATTTTTTTAATAAATCCTCATACTTCCAGCAACATGTCTGAGAATTTTTAGAGATAATTAACGATTTCTGTACCCGTCACAATTTACTGAATAGATACGTATACATGCAGATTAGGCTTAGCGGTTGACAAAAAATGCAATTTTTTGAAAAGTTTGACGGCCTGTAAAACAAAAACCAGATCACATATGGGCAAAAGAATTCATATGGTTACTTACGACCATAAAAATATTAAATACACCAAGTTTTATCAAAATCCGAGGACATGGGTTACAAAATCCCGTTTTCCAGGGTGATTTGACATGGATTGACCCTTGTACCATTTTCGTCGGAATAACCCATGACCATTCAATTTTGAAAAAGTTCCAGGGTAGGCCCTAAATCTCCTTTCCCCTAACATCTACGCAGATAGTCTAAAACTGCGTTTTTTACAGTTACATTTTCAAAAACAGTTCCAGGGGAGAACTCCCGGACCTCCCTTTCCCTAAAAAAATCAGATATGATCTATAATTGTGTTTTTAAAATTTTAATTTCCAAAAATATCTAGAAAAGCGCCTCTGAACCTCTTCAACTACTACTATTGCCAAAAATTGTTTAGAATGCGTTGTTAAGACTACAATTCAAATAATTTTCCGAAAAGAGGGAACTCGGATCTCTAATCTGCGTATTATCAACAAAGATAGTCTAAAATTGCGTTTTTAGGAATACAATTTCGAAAAAAGCCCCGATCCCCTCTTTCCATAGCACAGTCAGAGTTAATATTTGAGTTTTTAACGTTTCGATATCGAAAAATGGACGGATGAGCGCACGCGAACCTCTTCTCCCACAACATTACCAAATATCGTTTAAAATGCATTTTTAAGACCACAAATTCCAAAAGATTTCCGGGGGAGAACCCCCCGCACCCCCTTACTTCTGGGTAAATGATGCATTTAGGATTGGGAACACATTCTCAACTCTCTGATCTTGTTATGACTTCGCTCTTATAAAAGAAGCTGAACCCATTCATTTCCCTCTGTTTGAAATTAATAAGGGGTCGGCAATTTCATACCCCCCCCAACTTTTTTGTCCCCGCTACGGGCCAGCATATGACTCCTTGTGGTCCTTATTTGAAAATTGCAATGTTCATTGGTCTTTACAAAGGCTAAACATGTTTAAAAAAAAACATGAATATTTCCTCGCATTTCTATTTTTCCTAAGTCCCACTCAATGTTCAGCAGGCAGCGACGCCCATGGCTTGAACGCTACTTAGAAAAGTGAACATCTTAACAAAATAGATTAAAACTAACTAGAAAACAAGTAAACTCGAAGTCCTGACTTTCTACTTGACACTTTCTACTTGACACTTGAATTACATATTCATCAAGGGATTTGAGCTAGTGGACACCCAGACAACCAGAAATATCTGTTAAGACATCCAAACAGGTCTACCACATGTCTCGATATCTGATGGATATTTTGGCTGTCTAGTAGATATCCAGAAATATCCAAGTCATGGATATGGAGTTCTTTCAGATCTACAAGCTATCCAGGCTCTTACATGGTTTGAATATGGATATTTGGATAGCTTATGGACAGTAGCGTAGCTCGGGGGCCCAGCGCCCGTGGCGAACTTGAAAAATTGCGCCCCCCCCCTTAGAGGTCGCTCTGATGGGAGGTCATTGTGAATTCCTAAAATGTCCTTACTCCAAAAATTTTGATTTATTTATTCGAAAAATTTGCAGACAATGTTGCAACCGTTTTTTTTTTCTTTTTGCTTTCTTTTAGCATTTTTAATGGTGCTCAGTGTTCCCCCTCATGTTATGTGTGCATGATATGTCTGCTTGTTCGTTTGTTTGGGAAAAATTCAAGTTTTATTTTTGACAAGTTATTTGTTCAATTTTAGAATTTTTGTCTCGCCAACAATTTTAGTTCGGGGCGTTCCTACCTTTCCCCATCTTTTCACATAAATTCAAAACACAAATAATTCTTGCAATTCGTTATTGAACATAGTGTGTTTTTTTTCCACACGACAGCTTTTATTTATAATAGAATTTGTTTTAAAACACTAGAAAAATGTATAAAATAAACATAATTTGTGCATTTTAAATAAAAATCAAAGCATTGATTCTATTGTACTTAGGAAATCAAAGAAAATATAAAAAGCATAATTAAACTGAAATTGGCTTACTTAATAAATACGACTCCTTGCATACAGGCGAAATAAAAGTTCGCTATTTTAGGTCTCCGATTTTTTTATGAATAAATACTTTTTATTTTAAGTATTTAAAATGTAGCAGAGACCCGCCGTTATTTAATACTAATATTATCTATGAGGGGAATTAGGAGAGGGGCAATTGTTCCCTCCGTGGCTTTAAAGTACCAGATGTATTTTCTTGATTTTTTTTTTTTTTTGAAATTTTAAATACAGCGCATACAAACACGGGACAACAATAGAGACGGTATTAGCGAGTACCACAACGACTGTGCTCGAACTTAGAATGATTTAAAAAAAAAACTGATTAGCACGTATATTTGTGTACCGTTTTAAAAAAGTGGCTCGCCCCACTGAAGTAGCGCAGAGTACATGCATCTTCCCTCAACATTCACTTGGCGTTTTCATGTTCATAGAAACAATAGCTATATTTATTTATTTTGACAATAGAAAGAGCACAAAACATATTGCACTGGCCTGATTACAAATCGAGCTCAATCCCAATAATACTAAAACGGTACAATGAGTAGCCCTTCATTAAAGTACATATAAAATAGAAAAATTTCCAAAATAAGAAATCAAAACTCACTAAAAAAGATTTATTTATCATTTTTTTTTTTTTTTTTTTTGAACTTTCGAACCTTCTATACTGAGCCATCGAAGCACAAACAGCGTTTGAAAACGTTACTCGTTCAAAACCGCGCGCCGCTGTACTTGTGTTACTCATTTTTGGAATCTTCATTTAATGTAGATTCTCAGAGCCTGATTACAGCAGGGGCAAGGGGGGCACTGGCCCCTCCTCTTAGATTTCAGCGGAGCCCAAAATCTCATTACTTTATCCAACGTCTTCTAAATACTAAATGCCTACTGTATGTTTTACTATTAATGCTAAAAGTTTACTGTGTATGTCGACGCATATTTTTGTCTTAATAATTTGATAGCATTATTATTATAATTTTAAAGTTTGATCTTTGCAAAAAACTTTTATTTAATTCTGGTATTGTAAGAATTTTTTAACTCGTAATACGTAACTGATATGAAAAGGCAAGGCGGGGGCCATGAAATAGAAATGTGCCCCATGTCTAATGTCAGAATAATCGGGCTCTGTAGATTCTTGGTACAAATTTTTAGAATCGCGAAATTTGCAATAGCCGTTTTTTAGGAACCTTTCCTTCCCCATTCTGAGAAATTGTTGGTATTTTCATTTTATGTTCGGGCATTTGGTCTTCAAGAAGTGTTCTATGCCATATATGGGCAATTCCACGAAACTGGAGACATCACACACGAAAAAAAATTTCAATGAACCAATAGTTTTTTGATTTCATATGATGTAAAAAAGAATGAATTTTTATAAAATAACCTTAAAAAGGCTATAAACTTATTTCTTGTAAGTTTTATAGGTAAGTTTTGACAACACCATTTTGTGCGCATGTTTTCTTGTTTTCGAGCTATTGAAAGTTCATCTGTTTTTTTACTAATGAAATTAACTGGTATGTCTACAGTTTTATTTTTTATTGAAATTTAGTTTATGAATGAAGAGATTACGCCAACAAAGAAGCTTCAAACTGTTATAATTATTTTATAAACAATTTTTATAAATTAGTCCTCACATTCATGTAACGTCAGTCACAAAATAGTATAAAAGTTTGTTTTACTTAAACAAAACTAAACCCAAGATTACAACAAGTCATATCCTCTTCATTTAGGATGATATCTTTAATATTCTTTACTTAAATCTTTAAAAGTAGTTGAATTAATATATTTAAAACTTGCTTAAAATGTGTAACATCAGTCACAGTAACATCAGTCACATTTCTTTTTTCACTAAGATGCTTTAAATAAACTATACAAATGGCACTAACGGCTGCAAAAAGGCAAAATATTAGGTGAGAGAAATTTAAAATGGTGGAAAACATGAAGATTAGTAAATCAAAAACAGTGTATGATAAAATGAGGAGAGAAAAAAAGAGAAAAAATAAATTTTTGTAAAGTGATTATCTAGCTAAGTTCAAAGTAAGTTTAGAATCAAGTTAAAAAAAAATAGGAAAAGAAATACAAGAAAATGTAGAACACAAAAGAGCCCGGTTTTAAATAGCACCTGCCCTTTTTTTCTTTTTTAATTGAAACTGGACAAAAAAGTACTCCTAACTCTCCGTGTATGGCAGTTAAATTAAAGTGTTTGTCAATGAAAACAGAACATGGTTAAGTAATTTTGGACCCTATATGATCTTAGGAGACGTGCACCAGGCTGGAAAGATATCAAAACTGCTTGGAAAAATGATAATTTTGAAGAGATAAGACGCGAAAAAACTTCTGCAATACTCCTAGAAGCTAGAAGCAGATGAATTTATTTGTGAAACAATGTATGGAAATGAGAAAGCAAGTTTGCGGAATTGAAACATATGTTTTTGATGTAGCAAATTACAGTACAATATTTTCCTGTGAAATTACCACAAAAGCTTCATAATAGCCTACACCAGATTTAGAAATAGCCACATTATCAGGGTTGCCACTCAATTCCGGGGGGAAAATTCCCTGTGTTTTCCCTGCATGAATAAGCAGTATTACGAACGAGCGAACACTGATATTCTATATGAACATTAATATCCTGGCACAGAAAAAAACTAACAAAATAAAAACATAGGGAGGCAAAGCAGAATTCATTAATACTGAAATCATAGAACGGATTGGTGACTAATCTCATACTCTCTAATTAAATTAGCATAAGCTTTAAAATGCATTTCAAACTAAGTAATAAATATTTTTTGCTTCTATAATACACAATTAAATATGTACTTATAAATAAATAAACTTAGCAAAAAAAAAAACTGAAGTAAAATTACTATTTATTTTATTTTATTTATTATTATTTTATTTTATTTATTATTATTATTTTATTCATTTGCGCATAAATTTATTCATTGGTAGTTTACATATTTTAGAATTTATTTTGGCAACTTTTGGCAACTTTTATCCCTGCACTTTCCAGATTTTTGAAGAAATTTTCAAAATTCCCTGGATTTTCCCTGTTTTTCTGTTGATTTTTCAATTCCCTGTATTTTCCCTGTTTTTTCAGGTTTCCCTGTGGCGTGGCAACCCTGATTATTTTCCTAAAGATTCGGAGAACTTCAGTATTAGTGAAGAAAATCCAAATCACGATCGATTGTATGGATATCTTTTTTTGTGCAAAAAAGTTTTTACATACTACACTTCAAGAAATGTGAAAATATTTTAGCTTTTCCCCCCCGAGTTTGAAGCTATATTATTAATAGTTATATTTGAGTAATATTTTTTTAATAAATCAGAAGCTGGAGCAGGTAATTAACAGCAACATTTTGTTGGCAGTGATTTTCTGAATCACCAAAAGTTCAAAACAGTTTTTTGAAGTCTAATTTAGCAAAATGTGTTCCGAAATTGAAGGCTGCAGCAGAGGAGAGAGGGTTCTTGTGGAACATGATGGTCAATTCTATGAGGTGAAGTTAGTGCCATTCAAAAATATAAGTAGCCAGTTAATGTCAAGTTTTGAGCAGTAAAATATTTATAAATGGCCTAACAATGTGAATGAAATTTATTATTCGAAAGAAAAAGTAATTAAAAAAATTAGCCCTCCCCAGAAGAAGTTATTTCAAGAGGACAATTCATTAAAATTTAATATGTAAAACTTAATTAGTGTAATTAAGATTTTGTTGCCATTCTTTATTTCTTATAATTTAACTTCAATTTTGGGCAAAATATATGCTTTGTTAATAATTAGAAAGACATTATTTATTATTGTAGCAATGTTTTGTTATCGTAACGTCAGTCACGAAATCTTTGTTACATCAGTCACACCTATTACATATTTTCTGTGCTATCAGTTTTTCAGTTTATTCCATCAAGAAAAGTATTTTCATAAAGTCTGAAATCTCTATTTTTATGCAAATTTTATTTTTTATGTTTCACGCTATTAGTTTGAAGAGGATTTCAAATTGAAAAAAAGTCAATTTTAGTGATGTCGCTTTTGTGTAACATCAGTCACACATGTTTGATTCCCTATAGTTTCTGAAAAAAAATTTCCTCATACCTAATGAGTTATGAAAAGACTTTTAGTATACTCTGTAATTACATTTCAGTTCAAATTCAGGGGATAAAAATTAATTTCAAGTCAGTACTGAATTTTTAATTTAAAAATAGAGTCAAACTGTAACGTCAGTCACCGTGGAATGACCCATATGCAAATCAGTTCGCCTGATATAAGAGGATGCATTCTCTGTAACTGTGATGTTCGAGGTTCGATGTTTGAATTCACAATACGTGAAGCTTTATTTACGTTATATTTGTTTTTAATGTCTACAATAAAATGTTACTGCTAATGAAATTCCAAGTTTTGTTTTTCTATCTCAACACTGCCACTCTGCTATGTTGGAAAAATTCCAACATAGGTCATGGGCCTAAAGCATAGCTAAGATTGAAATGCTAAATGCAGTTGACTTCAAACGCCGTCTAGAATCGGAGCCTATGGGAATGGGGCTGATGTGTGCTGTTTAAATTGGAACTTTATTTCACGTCTTGAAAAAAATGGATTTCGAAAGGCAACTGCTGGTTTCAAACTCATTTCCGAAGTTAAATTCAAGGAACTATTCTACATGGAAGGTAGATATGAAAGTTCTTCTTATGGACAGAAACTGTTGGGAATTCATTGACGGCCAACCTGAATTACCCAAAGAATGTACTACTCAAGAAGCTAAAGATTTTAAACTACGGAAAGTGCGGTCATACACTTCAATTTATCAAAGTGTCGATAGACTGTTTCAACCATTAATAGCACAAACGGACGACGACAAAGAAGCTTGGAATATTCTCAAAGCGAACTTTGAGCCTACATCGCGAGCAAGAATAGCCGGACTGATAGATGAATTTTATGAAATTCGTTTCAAACCGGATGAAGAAACGATTGGCATCTACTGCAAAAGACTAGCTGAAAAACGTGCGGAAGTTAAAGAAGCAGGATTTGAAATTCCTGAACTGCTTACCTGTTTTCAAATGATTAGAAGACTACCCGCTGAGTACGAAAATCTCGTTCAGTACTTGTATCGTCTTGAAGATAAGGAATTTACTGCTGATAAAATTGAATCACAGCTGATTGCAGAATCAGGTAGAATTCAACATAAGCAAAAGGATAACGGATTGCAACCTGTCGAAAATGCATTTTCATCGGAGCAGAAACAGAAATTTAGCAGTGAAGCAAGAACGAATAAATCGGACTTTAAAAACAGTGGAGCTGTACTGGGTAAAGGAAAGAACTCGAATAACTCCAAACCCAACGGAAAAAACACAAGCGGTTATCAAGTGAATCAAACTAGAAGAAACTACGGGAAAAGTATGTATAAGAACTATCGCAGAAAATCTCCTGTTGAAGAAAACAATGCGAAAGGTATGTTCTACAGCGAAGCTGGGTGCAATTCGAATGAAGATAGTTTGGAAATTCAGTCTACGTGCACAAGAAAAGAACATTTAAAATTGGATGAATTTCTTGTAGATAGTGCATCAACTTCACATTTTTGTTCCGAAAAATCGTGATTTGAAAACTACAGAAGTTTAAAATCACCCACTAAAGCCCTAATTGGTGATAAAAATTGTGAATCAGAAGTCCTGGGCATAGGTAATATTAATTTTTACATTAAAAATAGGAATCATTTTGTAAAAGTTAAATTGTTAAATGTATATTATGCTCCTAACATGAGACGCAACTTAATCGGAGGTGCTAATTTAGATTTGGCAGGATATAGAATAAACTGGGGTAATGATAAAATGATTGTGTATAATGAAAATAATGAATATTTTTTCACTGTAAATAGAGTTAACAAACTATACATTATTTATGGTTTACCTGAATGTCGTAAAAATGAAATTGATAAAATTGAAGAAAATTATCATGTTAAAGTAGATGCAAATTTAATTCATAGAAGATTTGGACATGTAAATGTACCTTTGTTAAAATCAATGAGTAATCTTAATTGCGTAAAAGGAATGGAGGAAATTACAGGTAATTTAAATTCATGCGGAATTTGCAATGTAGCAAAATCAACTAGACATTCTTTAAATAGAAATTATGATAGGTTAACAAGTAATATTCTTGAAAAAGTCTATATGGATCTGTGGGGTCCCGCATCTGTTAATTCATTAGGGGGGAATCGCTACTTTTTGTCAATAATTGACGATTATTCGCGTTATGCTACAGTTTATACAATTAAAAGTAAAGATGAAGTGTTTGGATGTTTCAAATTATACTTAGCAAAAGTTGAAAGGGAAAAAAATGTAAAATTAAAATCAATCCGAACAGATAATGGCCTAGAGTTCTGTCATTGTAAATTTAAAGAATTTTTAGCCAACTTAGGAATTAAAGTTGAAAGAAGCTCTACATTTACACCTGAGCAAATGGGGGTGGCAGAACGCTATAACAGGTCTGTAATGGATGGTGTTCGCTCAATATTGCATGATAGTGGTTTACAAGAAAAATTCTGGGGGGAAGCTTTACAAACATTTGTATACATTTCTAATCGTTGTAAACACAAAAATTCGAAAGATAAAACAGCCATTGAACTTTGGACGGGATACAAACCAAGTGTGAGACATTTTAAAATTTATGGATCCCTTGCTTTTGTACATAAACCTAAAGTTAAAAGAAATAAATTACAAGCAAGAGCCAAAGTCGGTATTTTTGTTGGTTACGCAACAGGTACTAAGGGTTATAGAATCTACGAGGGGTGACAAGAAAGTAAGGTCTCCTATTTTTTTTTAATACAAAATGACCGTTTTTTACTAAGTGTGATACATCGTTTGAAAGGCCAGGATCTTGGCTATTTTTCAACATAATCGCCATTTTTTTCCAACACCTTCCGCATCCGCGCTATGTACTTTTCTATGCCGGTATCGTACCACTTTCCGTCCACTTCGCGCAGCCAGGTGTTGACCTCTTTTTGAACCTCCGCGTCCGACGCAAACTTCTTCCCTCCTCCCTCCGAGATGTTTTTTAGGACGGGGAACAAGTGGTAGTCACTTGGGGCCAGGTCGGGACTGTAGGCAAGGTGATCAATGATTTCCCAGCCAAATTTCCTGATTTGGTCCAGGGTCTCTGTGACTCTGCCTACAGTTCCGACCTGGCCCCAAATGACTACCACTTGTTCCCCGCCCTAAAAAAACATCTCGGAGGGAAGAAGTTTGCGTCGGACGCGGAGATTCAAAAAGAGGTCAACACCTGGCTGCGCGAAGTGGACGGAAAGTGGTACGATACCGGCATAGAAAAGTACATCGCGCGGATGCGGAAGGTGTTGGAAAAAAATGGCAATTATGTTGAAAAATAGCCAAGATCCTGACCTTTCAAACGATGTATCACACTTAGTAAAAAAAGGTCATTTTGTATTTTAAAAAAAATAGGAGACCTTACTTTCTTGTCACCCCTCGTATATTCCTTCAGAAAGAAAAGTAGAGGAAACAATTCATGTAAAAATAGATGAACGTAGAAATGGAGTTCGTGCTTTATTTGGGAAAGAAAAAATGTGCGAATACGTAATATTTAGAGACGAAGAGGATTTTATTGAACCCGTTTCAAGTGCGAAAACTAAGGTAGAACCTAAAACTCATTCTGATGACGGAGGTGGAAAACCACAAACACTTGAATCAATAAATTGGAAAAGAATAAAAAGACCTAGAAAAATGAGTAAACGCATTGATGTTTAGTACTTCACTCCTTCATGGGAACGTTTAAGATCCATAAATGACGCGATGTGAACGGAAAAAAATTAAATTCGAAAAGGATTTTTTTTTCTTTAAACCATTAAAGTTAACGAATGTCGATGAACATTCTGAAACAAATGAAGTTTTATCTTCAGCTGGTTCGAGCGATGAGGACGAGACATTTTAATGCAAACGATGTTCCTGATTGTCCTTTACAGGACGAAATTCATACTGTCGAAATTCCAAAATCATCTGAAGAAGTTCAAACATCACCTGAAAAGACTGAATGGGAATCTGCCATGTCAGATGAACTGCAGATTTTAAACGAGAGAAAGGTATGGGAAATTGTGGACCGCCCACCAAAAGCAAAAATTATTGGTAATAGATGGGTATATTCCGTTAGAACGGATGAAAATAATAAAGTTAAACGATATAGATAGGCAAGATTGGTCTTAAAAGGTTGTTGTCAAAGACCAAATATTGACTTCAAAGAAAAATTCTCGCCTGTTATTCATTTTTCAATCGTTAGACTTTTATTTATTGTATATGTATCATATTTATGTTGGAGCCACGCACAAGTAGATGTTAAGGCTGCTTATTTGTATGGTGATTTAAATGATAAAATTTATATGTATCAACCAAGGGGATTCGAAATTAAAGGACAAGATTTACCAGATAAAGTTAAAGAAGACGAAATTTGTGAAAATGAAATAATGGTAAAATATCCTTACAGGACTTTAATAGGATGTCTATCGTTCCTGTCGAACAGAACTAGACCAGATATTTCTTTAGCGGTAAATCTTATGTCTCAATTTAATAATGGTTATACCTACAAACATTGGCTAGTAGTAGCAGATTTTATGAATTATGTTTTTCAAACAAAAAATTATAAATTAATTTATCTAATATTAAAGAATTAAGTTTAAAAAGTTTTTCTGATGCAAATTGGGGTAGTAAATTAACTAATAGACATTCCACAGGGGGATATTTAATTTACGTAGGAAATGTACCATTTCAATGGAAATCATTTAAGCAAAAGTGTATTTCGTTAAGCACAATGGAGTCTGAGTTTATAACATTGTCTGAAAGTGTGAAAGAGTTAACCTGGTATGCTAAAATTCTTAAAGAACTGAATTTAGTTTCCACAGATTTTATACCGGAACAATGTTGTGACAATCAAGCAGCAATATATTTTACTAAAAATCACCCCGAAAACGTAAAAACGAAGCATGTTGACATAAGATACCAATTTATACGGGAAATGTTCATAAATAACGAATTTAAATTAAAATATGTTAACTCCAAACTTAATGAAGCTGATTTTCTTACTAAACCATTAAGTAAACAAAAGTTAAAATGGATTGTAAGTAAAATTTTTGTAATGTAAAAAAAAAAAAAAAAATGCATGAACTTTATTTCAAATGCCCGATGGGGCCGATATGTTGGTATTTTCATTTTATGTTCGGGCATTTGGTCTGCAAGAAGTGTTCTATGCCATATATGCAAATCAGTTCGCCTGATATAAGAGGATGCATTCTCTGTAACTGTGATGTTCGAGGTTCGATGTTTGAATTCACAATACGTGAAGCTTTATTTACGTTATATTTGTTTTTAATGTCTACAATAAAATGTTACTGTTAATGAAATTCCAAGTTTTGTTTTTCTATCTCAACACTGCCACTCTGCTATGTTGGAAAAATTCCAACAGAAATACATATTATTCTCTCGCTAGTTTTCGCCACAGAAAACATAATACCAACAGAGAAGTGGCGCAGTTTGCGCTGCTCGGAGTGTCTTTCAAACTTTAATTTTTTAGTCTGTTTGGACTTGATCTTTTTTTTTTTTAATCGGTCAAAATGCCGCCCCCCTGGTTGCTGCGCCCGTGGCAAGAGCCACTCCTGCCAAACCCTAGCTACGCCACTGCTTATGGATATCTAGGAATTTCCAAGTCTTGGATTCAGATATTCAGCATAAGAAATTGGACTTGTACATGTTTTGGATTTAATGGCTGACTCAGGCCATCTAATAAGATAGGTATTACTGGATTATTTTATGTTCAAACCTCTGTGAGAGAAGTGTGAGAAAAATTTAGAAGTTATGAATATTTTGCTTTCATTTTATTTCGAACAAGTTTGCATATCGAGAAATGACTGTAACTTCGATTTATTTTCCGGTGTTACTCTCGCGCAGGGAGTCGCGCCCTCGCTTGTTGACGACTTGTGTTATGTTGGCGTTTCTTTTTTGTAATAATTTGCTGATAATTTATTCCTTCAATCATTTTAAAAGCATTTCTTGAACATTGGGCAACAAAAAGTAAGTGCTGTGCTTGCTTACATTTCGGCTGATCTTCAATTTAAATTGCATGCGTTAAGCCTTTTTCTATTGCTAAATTATTGAAAAGTTTTAAAGTCTGCCATGCAGTATGCTTTGTCCGTAATTAATGCTTTTACTAAAGGTGTTCAGAGACTGGAGGATTGTTTATTTAATATGAGGGCTAAACTTTCGGAGCTTTGCTCGTTTACGTTCGTGTGTATTATTTTAAAATTGCTGATTTCTTTAAACGTAAAAAGTCAAACCTAACAACTGAGACAAATATACAGTTTTCTTTGTGTTGTGTAATTTTGCTAAAAGCATGTTAATTGTACAATCGATGTGTGGAAATGAAATAACTATGTGTAACCTTTAATTTCTACCGAACCTATCATGTTTACCAATATCCAAATTAATCATCTATTTTAAGCATATATTCCACGAAAAATATGCTCTCTTTGATGAACTTTCCCGGAATATTGTTCTCAATTGGGTTTGCATTAAAACACTAAGGGACCTTTTTATCAGCTTGTCTTATTCGAAGAAAAGAATACACTACAGACTACAAGCCATAAAGCGGGGATCGAAATGTTGTTTGTCTAAGCAGTTCATTTTAAGCTTGGTCAAATAATCACGTTTCGACTATTAATTATCAGAATTTCTTATTGAAAATGTTGTTGGATAGGGAAACCAAATCAGATAATGTTGGTTTTGGACCAGTAACGTACATGGACTTTGGTGTGCCACCCCGCAAGATTTGTAAGTGTGCCTCTCACTCCCCTATTAAAAGAGTAAAAATATTTTTCCTGTGTAATCATAGTACTATTTTGTTGAACATTCGCCTTAAAACCTCTTGCATCATTATTCACCGCAGGAGCGCTATGTTTGTTATTGGTTAGTACTTCATATCATTCTATCTTATCATTTACACAAATAAGACATGTACTTTTATTGATTGTAATAATGTCGAGCTTGCCAGGCTGAATGTCGAGCCCCTCTCCACCAAAAAAACTCGAATTACTCTGATTTTGAGCTGAGCCTCTAGTTTCCCAGCGAGCTTGTTGACAAAGTACTCATTAATAAGCCATTATTTTGCTTCTTTTTTTTTTTCATTTTCTGAATGTTGCTATGCTCCGTTATAATTCATGGTATTATTAGTTTGATTGATATTTGAAAATTTCTGAAAGCTGTAAATTTTGTAATAATAGTATATGAATTCAAGAAAACTCATAACAGTTATTGAAGTTTTTAAAATTCGCTGTGTATTTTAATATAGTTTTTAATAGTGCCGTACCGAATAGCATTTTGGCCTAGAATTAACAATTGGGTTAAACACGTAGGATCCCGTAGAGAGTTTAAGCAATAAATTTTACTATAATAAAAGCGTTAAAACATTAACTGAGAAAAGTGCTATTAATCCAGATGAATTTTAAATAATATAAAAGCTATTCTAACTTTACCATGTTAAAAAATAAAAATAATAATAAAGTCTAATACCAGGAACGACACAAATGCAGATCTAAATTTTTCTTTGCATTAATTCGTTACAAGTATAATGTTTCTTAACTTAATATGGTCATCAAATTTTTTATTAGTTGAGCAGCAGTAAATAGTTGCATAACTACAAATTTATATTTGAATACTTTCTTTTACATATACTTAGTTCTCATTCATACTTATAAATATTTATTTTCCACTACTACTCTGCAATGGCCAAGTACATATTTGATATACCCTGAGTACCATGTACTCGGTAAATTTGACGAGCTCAGTAGTAGACGATTTTCTACCAAAAATGTACTCAGTACACAGTATGGCCCTAGTTTTCAAAGTATTATTTACAATCGAAACGTTTTATGAATAAGTTTTTATTCACTTTTTTAGTGTGAAAGAAAAAGAATCATTCGAAAATCGCACTGAGAAAAACATTTAAGAGGAATTAATGAATTTGATGTAGTTTCTCTTTTATGCTTTTACTCAGTGAAGTGAACTTCTAAAGGCTGTGCTGCCTGGTCCATATTCAGGCAGGTAAGTATATACAGGGTTCATACTCATTTTTAAAAATGAAAATTAAGGACTTTTTAAGGACTCCCAAAATTTTTTAAGGACTCATAGGAAAATATTTAAACAGCTTTAGGAACACAATTTCAAATTTACGAGTACATTAAAATTTAAAGTGCAGAGAGATTCGCAATGGACTCTGAGTCAAACGACAATGAATGATTGATAGACGGAAAGTAACTATAGAAAACGCTACAAATAGGATAAACAAACGACATTGTCTATGCTTTTCTAGAGGGGGGGGGGGGGTAATTTCAATTCATTTTGACTGTTGTTTTATTTGTACATTTTTAACTTGTTTTTTTTTTCCTTCACTAATTATTCTTAATTTTTTTTCGATGGAAATTTTATCAATTGTGGAAAAAAAAATTTATCTGTGGAACATCATTTGTGTAAAATTATCATTTGTGGACAATAAAAATTTCAATGGCGCGAATTGCATCATTGAAATTTTTAGGTAGGAGGTTTTGTGGCCTCCCCGATGTATCAATCTATTTTTTAAATCCAAAATTACGTAAAATTATACTAAATATGAACTGAAGATGTTTAAAATCTTCAAATAATTGAAAAAAAAAAGGATTGATTCAGTATTTTATTTTCTGATAGAAGCAACTCTTAAAAAATACGGGATTTCGTTTAAAATTTTCGAATTTAATAAAAAATAAAAATAAATTTCATTTACTTTCTTCTTAAAAAAGCGAATGAAACAACAAAAATGCAAAAAATCCGATTCCTGTAGCGGATGCAAAGAGATTGCAGTTTTCAAAGTGATGGCATCAAAAGCATAAAAACGGCATATAAAAGGATTTATTTTGGAAAAAAAAATTTTAATTGCATTTTAAAGATCTATGATAAACATATTTTCATTTCTGTGAACACAATTAATGTAAAGATAAAATGAAACGATCCATTCAGCGCTTAACATTTAGACTCATAAAAGAAGTTAATTTTGCTTATTAAAAAAATTAAAATAAGGATCTGAACAAAAAAATAAAGCGAATTTTCATTTTTTTTGCCTCCTAATAAAGAGTAATTAGCTTGAAAAATAAGAAAAATTCGATTTTCATATCGGATGCAAAGAGATCACATTTTTCAAAATGTGATCTCTTTGCATCCGATAGTATAAAAACGGTAAATAAAATAATTTATTAAAGTCAAATAATTTTAGAATACATTTCATCAGGTTTATATGATGAATGTCATTAATAATCACCGACATATTAGCCAAAAATTCGGAGGGGAAAATGCGGAAGTAGAGAGGCGTAGCAAAACAGACAATACCAGACTTCCAACATTTAACAGATGAAAAAATACATTAATTCCTGAGTATTACTGAAACACCACCCTGTAAGCATCTAACAAAAAAAAATCTTGATAATTTCCTGCCAAAATAAGGTCAAAACGTCGCACCAAAGACGTCAGATGGCAATCATTTTAAATAGCTGGTCACTCTATCAGAACAATCCTATTTTTTCTCCAACCCTTAGCTATCTGTTCGCAGTTCCAAGTTCATTTCAGTTCTAAGTTCATTTCGCAGATAATTGCTATTATTATTATTTCCTTTTTGTTTAAGTCATGAGCTGGGAGAAAAATCCTCACTCTGCATTTCCAGAGAAATTTATAACAGCAATATTGCAGCAAGCCATTTTGATTTACATGTGATAAAACAAACAAGTAGAACTATTAAAACAAAATGACTACCTTTTTTAAGTTATTAATTTCTTTAAAAGAAACTAACAAAAAGCGATACATTTTACATTAAAGATTTATCACTTGCCAGAGCATCACAGGCAGGAAGTGCGCGACTTTTTTTTTTTTCCCAAAATTGGTAGATAAGCGATTCCCTTCTTTAACTTCAGAAAAGGCCGAAAAATTATGGGCTTTTACATGAAAATATGCTGTGTTTTATTTTGATTTCAGATTTGCTCTTTGAATGAATAATTTGTGAAATGTTCGTTTTGTTTGATCAGCATTTTGTGAAGGGTTCGTTTTGCTTGATCGTATTTTTGTGAAGGTCCGTTTTGCTTGATCGTACTTTTGTGAAGGGTCTGTTAACGGACCCGAACTTCCTCTGGTCAGACTTCTCACTCCAGCTTTTAATGCGTGGAGGAAAAACAAAGAAAAAAAAACCTGAAAGAGTCTTTTGAAAATTAAGGAAAATTTTTTCCAAAATTAAGGAATTTTTAAGGGCTTTTTAGGGACCTTAATTTTGCTTGATAAAATTAAGGGTTTCTTAAGGGTTTTTTAAGGAAGTACGAACCCTGTATATAGTATGATTTATATTTTTTAATACAGGGTTCCCACTTCTTTTTCAAAACAAAAAATAAGGACTTTCTAAGAACCTTTTTCAAAAAAATTAAGGACCTCGACAGTATTAATTAGTCAACAAATATGCATGAATTTTATAGGTTGCACAAACACACCTTTAATATCAAGCATTTTTTTTCCCCAAAAAAATGTTTTTGAAGCATTTATCATTACATTTCAAACCCAAGCCTAAGAAAAATTTTCAAAATAAAAAATTGTGATCTGAACTTTTTCTTCATGACAATTCCAAGGCTTAACGACCAATTTTTCGCAGCACGAATTTTTTGTCCCATAGACCTAGAGTTAAAATTCTCCTTAGCAGCTGCCATCTAACCCCTCTGAACGGTCACAGAGTGGATTCCTCAATTCAATTTTCAAAAACATATGTTTGTCTTTTTTATACTACTTCCGTATTTTCTCTGTGGCTGCATTGTACTGATTTCAAATTCTCAATTCATACATCTGAAAACTTTTACAGGATACTACACACCATTACATTTCATCTGATACCAATCATTTCATTTAATGTTGCATAATGGCTGTAAAATTAGTTGACTGCTGTCAGAAGTAGGCTCTTCAAAGTACTTACTTTTCTCATCCACTACTGATGAATAATTAAATTTTAAGCATCTCAAATAAGAGCAAGTGAGATGTTGACCGTGCTTTTTAAAATTTCTCTTATGCTCCAATTTTATTTGTATATATAAGTTTTTTCTCGCTCAAGCTAATTTTTTAAATCATTTTCGTTTAGATTTTCTTGGGATAAATAATTTTTTCAGCATGAGTTCGGTGGACATTGAAATCTTCTTTTCAAATGTATATTACATTTACGGATGAGTATTGAGTAACTCACTTATGACTACAGTTTAACTGTGAGGTGAATTAACGGAATTTCTCCTTGTTTTGGCGAGTCTTCCTTAGTGTATTTACATATTTGTATACTTGTTGAAGCGATATTTAAGAAGTTTGAATTTAGCCAAAATTTCCTTTGAAAGTTTCATATGTTTATTTTTCAGCTTATATTGAATTGCTAGAGACAATATCCTTAGCTTTTCGACTTTTCTCGTTAGACATTCTTTCATCCAGAGACAATGTTTCTGTTTACATGCAATGTACTTCCCTTCTTGCTTTAATTTTTCTCGGCACCTTTTCTGTCATTCTGCGGTTACTCGTTAAATATTTTAAAAATTTCTTTTACTGGAATGAAAAACCTTTCTTAGATACGGAAGAAAAATATGTGCATGCATAAACACATGCTACACATTGGAAAGCTGAGGGCCAAAACAGGGACCCAGTGCACTAATTGAAAGATTATAAAACACTAAAAGAATTAAAATTACGCTATTTATATTTAATTTCATCAGTATTATTAATTATATATAGGTGTGTACAAGTGCTAACCCTCCCTTTAGACCCTAAAATACCATTAGGGCACATTAAATACTTTTAAGAAGTTAATATTAGCTTGTATTGGCTGTAACTCACTTTTCGCGTGACTCACGTTACAAAATAAACATCCTTATTTTTTGAATAAAAAAGCAAAAAACTCTAAATTGGCCTATAATTTCTTTTTTGTAATATACATGAGTAGGAGAAACAGGAAAAAAAATTTCATTTATAAGCTATAAAATTTGGAAATATTAAAAAAATTAAGTTTTCGTGACTCACGTTACACAAAATTTAATGGTTTAAAAACTACTTAAAAAAATTATTTTAAGAATAAATTTCAAAATGTACTATTAATAATTGTTTTCTTATCGAATAAATCTGCCAGGAAAAATGCAATTAAATTGTGGAAACAGGCTAAACCAATAAAATATGCTCGTTTAAAATTGTGTCTAGCAGAGAGAGACTTTTACAAGATTGTGAGCTCATAGAACAAGTTCTCTTACAAAAAGAAAATGATTCACCTGAAGTTACCTTATTCTAATTTGTAAACTTCAATCAATATAGAGAACGTACAAAAAAAAATTAAGACAATTTTTCAACATTTTTTTTTAACACCGAGTTCCCATGTTGCCTGGAATTGCTATATAACAGCAATTTATATAACAGCAATCTGTTATCGTAGAATTGAATAGCTACTTAGGCTTGAAAAAATCTTAACAGCCTTACTAATGTAATGCACCTGCATTAATGCTTATTGCTATAATTTCCTTGAATGTTATAATTCAAATTTAATGATGTAGTTAAAAATCGAAATTATTGAATTAAAGTATTGAATTAAAGTGTATAAGTCTTTCTACTAATATTAGCAATGTTCCAAGTGTATCTGTAGTGCCAATGTGTCTTTTTTAAAAGTTTCTTACAATTTCAGTCCTGTTTTAGCTGGAATCAGTTTCTGTTTTAG
>JAXGGA010018854.1:0-21245 GCA_038373865.1 Uloborus plumipes | reverse complement strand
TAAAAAAAAGTTCTTTTTCGGAAACATGTTCAAAATTTTTTCTTTTGATCTTTAACCTAGCTTTAGCAATTGAATTAAATAAATACAAGAAAATGAGAATCGTGCTTTGAAAAAACTACGGAGGATTTTTTGACTGTGTCTCAAGAGCAAAAGCGAAGAAAAACAAAATGCCGAAAGTAATCAATAAAGAGTAAAAAAATACGCTCGTTTTATTTACATAGAATAAGCAATGACATTAAAGGGAGGAAAAGTTGCTTGAAATAAAAGTGAATTATTTTCGTCTTAAGTGCGTGTAGTGTTAATGGCAAAATAAAAGCATTTGAGATAGTCTTAATAAAGAAAAGATTTGACTAGACATTCTAAACATTTTCAAAATAGATGCTTTCTGAAATGAAAGGGAGATTGAAAAAACATGGGAAAGGGGAGAGGGACTTATTTAGCTCTATGAGGATTTTAAGTTACTGTCAAAAACTTCTTTTAGAGCAAAAAGAAATGTTTTGGACGTTTATTTAAAAACAAATAAATAAATATTACATTATTTGATTCTAGCTTATTCATATTTTGTCAAAAAAAAAAAAAAAAAGACTCGAAGCTGTGATAGAGAAATTATGTTAAAATTCAAAGCATAAGACGTTATAATATTCATAGTTGAATTTTCTCGGCGAAAAGAAAGATTGCAAACGACATTTGTTTTGGTACATTTTAACATTTTCTGATGAGCATCATAAAATAGAATTTAGTTCCGAAACAGTTATTGTTTCAAGTTCTTCCGGATTGATAAAAAACATGGAGTTGTTCATCTCCTATAGCAGGAAACAGCTTGAGAAGCGAAAAAATATTTTGATTCTTAGGCATTACACACGTAACCAGGCCAAGCGTGGCGATAGCTTATATTCCATTATATTTATCATTTATATTTTTGAAGAGTTAGACTTTACAACTTAAGTAGCGCAGTGGTCGGAAGTAGCGCGCTACAAGTAGCGAAACTACTGTAGTAGCTACATTTTTTAGTAGTTTGTAGTGTACGCACTACTTTTTAAAAAAAGTAGAGTAGTGAGTAGCGCGATACAAAAAAATAGTAGTTTGTAGCGATTTCTGGAAACTACTTTTAAATTAAAAAAACTTTAATAAATGAAAAAAAAAAAAAAAAAAAAAAAAAAAAAAACAGAGAAGGAAGGGAAAACAAGAAGTTCTGTCAAGAACTAAACGAGCCTACTTTCCCGTACATCGACATCGGCATTCTAGCATCTGATCATTATTCTCTTGATCATCTGAGACTAAACATTATGTCAAACATACCTTTTTAGCACTTAAAGCTGATTTCTAAAAGCAAAAATATACCCCTCTCATCAGATGAAATAGAGACATAAAAAGTAAATAAATGAATAAATGAAGTTTTGTCGCACCTTTTAAAGATTGTAACTGTTACAGTTCTTCCGTAGAAAAATTCCTCAATCGTTTTCAAAAAAAAAAAAAAAAATTAAAAGTACAAAGTACATCAAAACACATTTTATCAAAGAAAGGAAAAAAAACTCGTCCGTCGATAAAATGTCTCGATTTTCACTTTTAAACCGTTGCCCAGTTGTTAATATATAAATAAAGAATAAAAATGCCCTCGTGAATGAAACACTTTTGTTACAAAAAAAAATCGTCTGCCAAAAAAATAATAGTAATAAATAAAATAACACAAATGAATAAATAAACAAAAAATCGTCTGCACAGTCGTCAGTCATTTTTTTCTGAGCCTGCATTTCCGCCATGTTTGTGGAGTCGGAGTCGGAATCAGAGTCCTCACAGAAGATTATTCAGAAAAGTACTTTACAAACATTATTTATCAAAACCATTTTTTTACAAAGTTAGTTTGAAGGAAATCCGACTTTAAGTTCCAGGATCAACATTCAACTTAAATTCCCCGTAGGCGGTAATGTTAAATTTTTTTCTGAACGGTTCAATATTGAACGAAAAATGGTTCAAACCAAAAAGCGAAATAAGGGAATGAACCTCTCCGAGATCTTTCAAACAAAAAAAAGTTTATTCCATTCGGATGGTTCACTCAGAAGTTATTAGGTGGGGAAAGGTTGCTTGAACGGTTCAATGTTGAACGAAAAAATGTTCAAATTGAAAATTTAAATACTGTAATGAAGTATCCTTGCTGAGATCCTTCGAACAAAAAAAAAAAAGTTTATTTAAATCGGACTGTTCACTCAAAAATTATTAGGGGTGACAGCTTGCTTGAGCGGTTCAATGCTGAACGAAAAATTGTTCAAATCGGAAATGTAAATACGGGAATGAAGTATCCTTGATAAGATCTTTCGAACAAAAAAAAGTTTGTTGAAATCGGACTGTTCACTCAAAAGTTAGCATCGCGGGACAGGTTGTTTGAACGGTTCAAAGTTGAACCAAAAATTGTTCAAATCGAAAAATCAAATATGGGAATGAGTTGTACTCGCCGAAATCTTTCCAACAAAAAAAAGTTTGTTCAAATCGGAATGTTCATTCAAAAGTTATTAGGGGGGGAAAGGTTGCTTGAACGGTTCAATGTTGAACCAAAATTGTTCAAATCGAAAAATCAAATATGGGAATGAGTTGTAATCGCCGAGATCTATCCAACAAAAAAAAAGTTTGTTCAAATCGGAATGTTCATTCAAAAGTTATTAGGGGGGAAAGGTTGCTTGAACGGTTCAATGTTGAACGAAAAATTGTTCAAATCGAAAATGTAGATACAGGAATGAAGTATCCTTGAAAAGATCTTTCGAACAAAAAAAAGTTTGTTCAAATCGGACTGTTAACTAAAAAGTTAGCATCGCGGGACAGGTTGTTTGAACGGTTCAAAGTTGAACCAAAAATTGTTCAAATCGAAAATTCAAATATGGGAATGAGCTATACTCGCCGAGATCTTTCCAACAAAAAAAAGTTTGTCCAAATCGGAATATTCATTCAAAAGTTATTAGGGGGGGACAGACAGACAGACCGACCGACAGACCGACACACAAATTCCCCATCTCAATACCCTACTTTCAAATTTTTAATTTTTCGATATTCATTTTACCTTTTTATTTTTTTAACTTGGCGATATTTTTTGGACTTGGCGATATTTTTTTTAACTTGGCGATATTTTTTTTAACTTGGCGATATTTTTTGGACTTGGCGATATTTTTTAGATGCATTAAGCCAATTTTAATACTTTTTTCGTCTTTCTTTTATTTTTAACGGGAAAGTAGGCTAAAAAAGCAAGGTTTGATTAACGACTGGTGCAAATCTTGCACGAGTACAGCAGCGGACGCAATGAGAAATAAGAATCATAAAAATATGAGCTGATCCTTAGATTTTGACGAATTACATTTTGACGAAATACATTCCATCTGTTTAATATCATTGGTTTATTTGGTATCATAATTTCTATACTCCTTAAAATAATTTTCACGTTTCTAAATATTCCCAGGCAAGAAATTAAAAAAATAATTGAAGGTTGAATTCTTTCAATCATTTAAATTTTGAACCCTTTCTTGCGGCGAATAGGCGAATATTCGTAAAAATTGTAAAAAAAGTCTAAAAAGGACAAATTTTAGCAAAAAAAAAAAAAAAAAAAGAATAAAAAGGAAAAGTAAAAAATAAATTAAAAGACAATTCTTAGTTCTTCATATTCAAAGAATTTATTTATTAATGTAAACCACTTTTCGAATGTTTTCGGTCAATCCTCAAACGGTATATGCTTTTTAGCCTACTTTCCCGTTAAAAATAAAAGAAAGACGAAAAAAGTATTAAAAGTAGCTTAATGCATCTAAAAAATATCGCCAAGTCCAAAAAATATCGCCAAGTTAAAAAATATCGCCAAGTCAAAAAAAAAAAAAAAATATCGCCAAGTGAAAAAAATAAAAAGGTAAAATGAATATCGAAAAATTAAAAATTTGAAAGTAGGGTATTGAGATGGGGAATTTGTGTGTCGGTCGGTCGGTCGGTCGGTCGGTCTGTCTGTCCCCCCCTAATAACTTTTGAATGAACAGTCCGATTTGGACAAACTTTTTTTTGTTGGAAAGATCTCGGCGAGTACAGCTCATTCCCATATTTGATTTTTTGATTTGAACAATTTTTGGCTCAAATTTGAGCCGTTCAAACAACCGGTCCCACGATACTAACTTTTTAATGAACAGTCCGATTTGAACAAACTTTTTTTTGTTGGAAAGAACTTTTCAAGGATACTTCATTCCCGTATTTACATTTCCGATTTGAACAATTTTTCGTTTAACATTGAACCGCTCAAGCAAGCTGTCACCCCTAATAACTTTTCAGTAAACAGTTCGAAAAAAAATGACTGACTGTGCAGACGATTTTTTGTTTATTTATTCATTTGTTTTATTGAATTTATTATTATTATTATTATTATTTTTGGCAGACGATTTTTTTTGTAACAAAAATGTTTCATTCACGAGGGCATTTTATTCTTTATTTATATTTAACAACTGGCAACGGATTAAAAGTGAAATTCTAGACATTTTATCAACGGACGAGTTTTTTTTTCTTTTTTTTTCTTTCTTTGATAAAATGTGTTTTGATGTACTTTGTATTTTTAATTTTTTTTTGAAAACAATTGAGGAATTTTTCTACGGAAGAACTGTAACAGTTACATTCTTTAAAAGGTGTGACAAAACTTTATTTATTCATTTATTTACTTTTTATGTGTCTATTTCATCTGATGAGAGGGGTATATTTTGCTTTTAGAAATCAGCTTCAAGTGCTAAAAAGGTATGTATGACATAATTTTTAGTCTTAGATAATCACGAGAATAATGATCAGATGCTAGAATGCCGATGTCGATGTACGGGAAAGTAGGCTCGTTTAGTTCTTGACAGAACTTCTTGTTATTTATTTATTCTTTAAAAAGTAGCGAAGTAGCGACTACAATTCAAAAGTAATTTGTAGTTGCTACATTTCAAAAAAAGTAGTTGTAGTTGTAGTTAACTACATTTATAACAAAGTAGTTGTAGTTGTAGTTCGCTACAAAAGTAATGTAGTTTTTCCAACCACTGAAGTAGCGGTAATATCTGTACCTCAGAACCAGACTAACGGAAGTCCATTTTCGTCATTTTGCAGTAGATGGAGAAAACGATTGTCGGGTACATGCAAAGGATGGGACTCGTGCTCTTTTCACGCTACTAAATAATTGTGAAGGAATTTGTTTTATAGAATACTGTTTTAATGGGTCGATATGGAATAAGATTCTACATACAATGAACCAAAAAAGTGAAAATCGCCATTTTTGGACTTACGTCGTTTTGGTTCTGAGGTACAGATATAAGCATGCATTTTTTATAACATAAGATGGCGTCAAATTATTTCTAGCTAAAATAAGAGGCATAAAAAATATATTTGTAAACAACTTTTGAATATAATAATACTGTCCGTTTGTGAACCTAGCACTCAAGAACCATTCCACTTAAAAAAGGGGTGATGGGTTGAGGTTGGGAACTTTCCGAAGTTTTCAACTTAAAACTTGCATTTTTTGCTATCCTTTTGATGCATTCAACTGAACTATGTATTTGAAATTAGCATCGTTCTACGTTGTTTTGATACGGCTCAGAGAGGCTTTGAGATTATGATTCTTTTTCTTTTTATTTTGCTCATACATGACAATTTTTCAGCAGTGGTTTCATTCATTCGAGATTTATGAAATGCAGACAAAGAACAAAAAAGCTAAGTTTTTGCTTGATTTACTTGTCAAATGAAGATTACCTTTTACCCTGAGTGAGATACATTCAGCAGTAAAAGCTTCGCTTTTATAAATCTCACGGTAGAAACTCTCAGCTTTTTACAGAACTGGGCCGTTATTTTAGTGCTCTCAAAGGAGCAATTTCTTGAGTGTTTTTTTCCAGAAAGGGATGAACTTGAATTATGACAGTTGCCATTACGTCTTAAAAGATACCGACGCTGAAAAAATGTGATGAAATCAGGAGATAAAGTTTGATCTTGCGAAAAGAAGCACACAAAGTATACTGAGCTTGAATTGAAAAATTCTAAAGATAAAACTTTAAAAGCTTAAGTATTGCTGTAATTAGTGCATAATTGTGTTTCGCACAATCTTATAAATAATTGAAATAGTGAACAAAATGATTCAGGGGCTGCCTTAGCAGTTTTGCAGCCCCGGACAAAAATAAAAAACGCCGCCCTTTTCCACGATTAAAGTTGGAAAAGTAATACATTGGTAAAAAAAGGACAACCCAATAAATAGATGTTAGAAATTAAACACAGCGTCACAAAATAAAATCTTGTATTCAGGGTCGAATTTAGACCGAAGCTATTTTAGATATTGAGGCCCTTTTGTAGTTCGGAAAAGTTTGTTGTACGCATAGCGGGCCATTTTTGTCACCTATGTCTTTTTTTCGCTGATACAGAACCTCGTGTATTTTTTTTTTTTTTAACTCTCGTTTTTTACACTTCGTGCTGCCTTTATTCTTGTTTTTCTTTTTTCATTCATCCTTGAAGGGGGTGGGTGGGTATGATTAAACTGAAGCAGTGATTATTTTTAATGAAGTAAGGAATATCCGTAATTTCAGGGTTTAGGGAGTTTCTCCCCCGAGGAAATTTGTGAAAAATAGACTCTAAATGCTGCATTTTGGGGGTAATTAAGACTACAAAAATAATAGGAGAAAAATAGGCAAACAATACCTTTTAAAAGTTATAACTTCTTTTGCAAATTAAAATCAATCAAAGTAAAAATTGCTTGTGCTTGTGGTTCTTTTAAATCGGTGATTCATTTATTTTACACTGCTCGACATTGAAAATGCAACACCAAGAAGGAGTGGTCAGAAATTGATGAAATTTGGTAAGAAGACAGAGACAGCATGGAACAATAAGTGATATTTATTTCAAAATAAATAAGCAAAATTTAGAGCGAGGACGGCGTCGGCTCAGTAAGAAGTAGGACCACCGCGGACAGTGATGCACGAAGAAACACGTCTAGGCATGGAGTCAATAAGCCTGCGGATGGTGTCCTGAGGGATGGCACTCCATTCCCTTTCAACCATTTGCAACAGTTCGTCCTCTGATCGAGGCAGTGACAGGTTCTGCAAACGGCGTCCAATCACGTCCCACACATGTTCGATTGGTGACAAGTCAGGAGAGTATGGTGGCCAGGAAAGCATCTGTACACCTCGTAGAGCATGTTGGCTGTTTCGAGCACTGTGAGGCTAGGCGTTATCCTGTTGAAAAATTGCATTTGGCAGACCCTGAAGGTAGGGGATTGCCACCGGCCGCAGTACATTATCTACATATCGTTGGGCCGTCATAGTGCCCCGATTACGAACTAGAGGTGATACGGAATTGTATGCAATAGCGCCCCAAACCATTATGCCACGTTGTCGCGCTGTGGGGCGTTCCACAGTTACTGCCGGATTCGATCATTCTCCACGTCGACGCCACACACGTATGCGATGACAATCGCTGGACAAACAGAAGCGGGATTCATCTGAGAACACTACGGTTTGCCATTCTGTCATCCACGTCGCTCTGGTCCGGCGCCATTCCAAACGTTGGAGTCTGTGCTGTGAGGTCAATGGCAGTCTTCTTAGCGGGCGCCGTGATTGCAGGCCACGTGCAACCAGTCGACGGGGAATGGTTCTGGTCGACACAGGAACATCCAGGTACCTTGCACGTGCTGCAGAATCGGCGTACAAGTGACTTGCGGGTCCTCCACAGCTTGTCGGTGAATCCGTCGATTCAAGCGGTCTGACGTCACTCTGGCTGCACCTGCACCCCTCAATGTAACTACATTTCCTCTTTCCAAATATCTCCGACACAGCCGATGCACAGTGCTTGCATCCATGTGGGTATCAGCTGCAATTTGACGAATGGACCAACCTCCCCTTCTCAGTCCGATTACCATACCCCTTGTAAAGTCGTCTATATGCAGGAAGTGTCTTCGTTGAGGACGGCGTGGCATTTCCTCCTATCACACGTATCCTTCGAGACAAAAACCAAATTTCTCCGATAATTAGTCTGGCAGAAAAACCAACATGAACATAGCCCACTTTTCAACTTCATTCTCTTATATCTTACTTCACGTGCGTCGGAGAGCTGCGCATTTCATATCATTTGCATAACTCAGTGACGTGCGTCTACGGTAAAATTTGCATGAATTTCTGACCACTCCTTCTTGGTGTTGCATTTTCAATGTCGAGCAGTGTAAAAGGCTATGTTGAAACAACCAAAAATCTTGCGTTGAAGGGGAATACATTTAAATAACACACTTAAACATCACTACATTCATACCTTTCTGAATTCCGAAGTGCAAAAAGAATTATGTTTGTAAAATTCGTTTATACTTTTCTTTCCTTGAAGAAAACTTTATTTTAGAGCAAATATAATTTTATTTTACCCCAATCATATTCGAGTCCAAATGCCGCCATTAAAATATGCCGCCCCGGACCGGGGTCCGGAATGTCCGGCGCTATGGCCGCCCCTGAATGATTATATCTACTACAATTAAACTGCATTGCGGGCTACTCTCTAAAGAGACTCCACCATAATCCTACGTGCTCGCTAAATTTATTTTTTTAATTCGAGAGAGCTTCATGGTGTGTTTTTTAAAAATGAATCTAAATTTAGTCTTTTCTTTTTTGCAGAAATCAAATGTTTATGAACGAAGGAAAATTTCTTTTCTCAAAGATTTTGTCTCGAAATAAAAAAAGTCACAGTGAAGAAAAGGCAGAAGAAAGAAGGAAATGTGAATGTTTTTCAAAAATGGTTCTATAAGTAGAAATGTAGGAAAGGTAAAGAAAAAGAAAAGCATTTTCAAAAATACGAAATAATCAACCAGCTCAAACAAATTCTATAGTAATAAAAACAAAGAATGATAAAATGGGGCAAGTTTGTCCAGAGTAAAAAAACTGCACCTATATATAAAATTTCAAGTTTTAAGGTCTTACTATTTTCCGTGTGCTCGCGTTACACACATGCCAACATCTAATATATTGTTTTACTAGCTTATTACCCGGCGTTGCCCGGTATTGCGTTATGTTTAACTTATTTCATGTCAAAATGAAATAGGTGAGCCTTAAATTGATAATTCATTTTGTTAATCGTAATCTTTAAATGTGTTAAATTTCATCAATTTGTATGCTTAAAGGCTTATCTCTACTACTCTATATATTCAAAATTGAAAGAAAATGGCCATTTTGAGACAAAAATTTGAATTTTGAGCTTTTTGGATTTTTTTTTTAAATTTCAAAACCCAGTCTATGTAAATTCTAGTGCATCAAGGAAACTCTGTGCCTAGTTTGATGAAAATCCGACGAAAACTGGATTTGTATAAGGAACAAACATCAAATATATATACATACATCCATTTTCGAATACTGTCTGCTCAAAGAAATATTATTCGATTAGACGGGGTATTGGCTTAAACGGGGATCTTTAACATTACGTCTATGGCATTGGTTCCGAAATATTTTATTCGTTTATTTGTTATTCGATTAAGTGGGGAAGACAGTATATAGATTACTTTTGATAAATACGAGTAGAAGCAACAATGTGTATTTTTAAAGATGAATTACTTAATTTCAAGAAAATAAATTATTTCTGAACAGATGCACACCTACGTATTCCTACGTAATACCTACGTATACCTACGTAATACCTACGTACACCTACGTAAGCTTATAATTCTATGTATCTATTTTTCAACTCAGCAACTTTCCCCTCGCCTTTATAGCCATCATAAAACGAACATAGACTTGAAGACAATCCGTGTTGTTAGTAATATTGGAGGACTTTAGGACCGGTTTTATTGCTATAGCACCCATTCATCAATGATGTCACATAGCAGGTTGCTTTTAGTAGGGTGCTTAATGATATTTTTCACACGGTATAAATTCATGTGTTAGATATATGGGCGGTTGGTACACTTCAGCAGTAGTTTGTTTTGAATTGTCTGTATTTTAAACGGAATTACAAAGTAAAAAGTTAATCTGATGATGAAAAAATATGTCGAAGCCACAGACTGGCAATAAAAATTGCATACACATACTTGCGGATTATAAAAAAATTATTTTTTATAGAGCTCTAACTAAGAACTTCAAACGATCTTTTTGTTACAACTTGTTCAATCCATTTGAACTGGTGTGACGTTTATAGTCATGTATCTGCACTTTATTCCCGGAATTCTGAGGTTTTGCCTTCTCTTGCCATACATTTGAGCACAAGGAACCTTTATGTTTCATAATGTCAATCATCAACTTTCAAAAAAAAAAAAAAAAAAAACCATTTCTGTACCCAAAAAAATATTATTTGAGCGAAAGTCATTATTTTTTATTATATTATGACACAAAATGGTCCCTAATATTCAAGTAAAAGCAAAAGCTCAGGATTTCCGGGGATAAAGTGCAAATACATATGCGTGAAAATATTTCATTAATGCAAATGAATTGAACAAACATTATAATACTCATCTTAACTTAAAAACTGTCTGATAAGATAGTTTGTTGTTGCCATCATGAAAGTTTGCAATACAGGATGTCCAACCAAGATAAACTTTTCCCTTGGAATACACAAAAAAATCCTCCAAGAACTTCATTTTCACTGCCTATGGTTTTCGAGAAAAATGCTAGGAAAAAGTGTGGCGTAATATCAGGTGTACAAGATAAAAAGCTTTTTATAGTGACATACGTTAATGTAAAATGTTCAAAATATCGATTGTTTATATTGAGGCATGCATGTATACGTGTAATGGTTGTTTGTTGAAACGTGTATGAAACTCGCCTTCCCCCTTACACCAGATATAATGTCACATTTTTCCTCGAAACCATGGGCTGTAGAGATACAGTTCTTTGGGCATTTTTAATTCACTTCAAGTGCGGAGTCTAGTGTTGCAGAGTTTCCACCAATTATCATGGGGTACCCTGTATATATTTCATATGAATCGGAAAACCTATAGTTCAAAATTACTAAAAGGCTCCCCCCTTGAAACGAATGGTATAATAACCTGGGAAGTCTTTTTTCTGGCGTTAATCCGCATCACAGTTTCTCTTTAAATCCTTGCTTTATTTTCGTAACGTTTTTGTGTTGTACCGTAAAATGGGGTGTATATGAACAGCGGGGTCAATCGGAACAAAACTTCCCGACAGTACAAAGAAATTCTAAATAAATATTGTAACGAGTCCGTAGCACCTTCAACTTTCTTTAAATGGACATTCCAATCTTGAGGAAGTAACTATAAATTTATTTACAAGTATTTACACTATTTACAATATGAGCAGGAAACAATTGCTAAACATCCAGCAATTAGGTAGCAAAACAGTACACTGTACTCTCAACAGTAACTCAGCACCACGTATCAAACGTGAACAGTAATTAAGCAATTACAAAAGCAAAACAACCATTCGCCAAGCGAACGAAAACGAGTCACCAGATCAAATCTGAAAACAACTAACTGACTTGTGTTCAAGGCCAGCTATTTATACACGGAAAGAAATTACGACAATATTCGAGAAAAACCTGGAATATTTTGTTTCATTCATAACATTACGTAATCCATTCACAAATTCTAGTGATAAAAAGAAAACACTCCGAGCGAAAAATGTCTTCACGCTTATTAAATGCAGGGCAAGTGTAAAAACTACGAAACGTTACAGGGCCGGTATACAAGTGATAAAAGTGATATCTTCAGATACTTTTGCAACATGACGTCAGATAAAACCAAAACTAATGAAAATGATGCAAGGCAGGAAAAACAACAACTATTTACAAGATTTGTAACATTGCCCCCTTCCCAAGGACTGCACGTCCCGGGCAGTACAATCCCCAGAAAGGAAGCAAGGGAAGACTTACAGATGCACACATTACATGATGACCAATCATAAACATGATCAACAATAACAATGCGAACATGAAAGAAATAATAACATTGATAGAGAAATATTACAAACAATTAAAGGCAAAAGTTATTTACAAAATTTACAAACAAATTACCATGGTAGCTTTAGATTTACTTTACGAACTATGGCCATAGTATGGGGCTAGCCGATCATAATGGACAACCCTAGGTTTGGAATGTGATGACTTCTGGATCCTCACTACGACGTCGTTCAGCCGGTGGAGGACTGTGTAGGGTCCATCCCAATGCGACTGCAATTTGGGTGACAGACCTTTACGTCGGATGGGATTCCATAGCCACACCTTGTCACCTTCTTGAAAGTCATGGCCAGTGGACCTTGTGTCGTATCGGGTCTTCATTTTCTCCGTCGCGATGTTGATTCGCTCCCGTGCGAAGTGATGAACGTCTTCCAACCGGGCCTGGAGATCCTGGACGTATTCCTCAGGCGATGACGGCGCATCTGGATGGAGACCGAAGACGAGATCACAAGGTAGCCGAAGCTCTCGGCCGAAGAGCATCTGTGATGGGGAATATCCGGTTGTCTCGTGGACAGCACTGCGGTAGGCCAGCAGAAACAGAGGAAGTTTCTTGTCCCAATCCTGTTGATTTTTGGAGACCATAAGCGAGAGATTATTAAGGATTGTCCTGTTGAATCTCTCCACCATGCCGTCCGATTGTGGGTGTAGTGGTGTCGTTCGAGTTTTCTCAATTTTGAGGATTTTACATAGGCCCTTAAACACAGCAGAGATGAAGTTTCTCCCCTGATCGGAGTGGATCTGCAAAGGTGTCCCATATCTCGAGATCCAATGCTGGACTAGAGTCTCTGCTACAGTGGTAGCTTCTTGATCCGGAATGGAATATGCTTCGGGCCATTTGGTGAAATAGTCAATGGAAACGAGGATGTATTTGTTCCCATTAGTAGTTTTCGGTAGAGGACCAAGAATGTCGATCCCGATTCGTTCGAAAGGAGCTCCTACGTTGTAAAGATGTAGCTTCCCGCGGCTTCTTCTCTTCGGTCCTTTACGGGCAGCACAGGCGTCACAAGAATGACACCACTTCTCTACGTCATCCTTCGCCTTGCTCCAGAAGAAGCGCTCTCGAACCTTGTGGAGGGTTTTCAAGATACCAAAGTGTCCTCCAGTCGGACTACTGTGCAATTCCTTTAGAACGTCTGGAATTCTTGATCTGGGAAGGAGTAACTGCCATTTAAATGCTTTGCCATCGTCAGATTCCCATTTCCGATACAGGACGCCATTTCGCAACTGGAGAGATTTCCATAGAGCCCAGTATCTTTTGGTTGCAGGACTGTAGAGAGAAATGTCTTGCCAACTAGGTCGCCGACTGTCTTTTTCCATTAACTCTACGATAGGCTTTAGGTCTGGGTCTTCAAGCTGATCTTTTCTTACTTGGTCGTCACTCCATGGATCAGGATCTGAAGATGATGAGGTAGCAGTAACTTGACAGGCAGTAGGGATTGTCGTCCCGTACTGTTTCTCTATTCGGGAGCAATAATGGCAGTTCTCGGAACAAGGTCTTCTTGATAATGCGTCAGCATTACCGTGTGACAAACCTTTTCGGTGCTTAATCTCGATGTCATATTCCTGGAGCCGCTGTATCCACCTGGCTACCTGGCCCTCTGGATTCTTGAAATTCAAAAGCCAAGTTAAAGAGGCATGATCTGTCCGGAGCAGGAATTTACGGCCGTAGAGGTAATGATGGAAATGTTCTACAGCTTTAACTATGGCGAGCAATTCCTTTCTCGTGACACAATAATTTCGCTCCGACTTGGATAAGCATTTGCTCCAGTAGGCGATGACATGTTCGTTACCGTCTATTTCTTGAGATAAAACAGCTCCAACGCTCTCGTGGCTCGCATCAGTGTCAAGTATGAAGGATTTTTCAGGCTGAGGATAAGAGAGAATAGGCGTTGATGTTAAAGCCTCCTTCAGCTGTAGAAATGCATCCTCGCATTCTTTGGATCATTCAAATTTTTGTTTGCTCTCCGTCAGCTTATGCAAAGGTCGTGCAATATTGGAAAAACCCTTCACAAATTTCCTGTAGTACGTGCAGAGCCCCAGGAAACTTCGCAGCTGATGAACATTTTCGGGGCGGCTCCAATTCTTGACTGCGGATACCTTGTCTGGATCTGTTCGTACACCCTCTGAAGAGTTAATGTGACCAAGGTAGTTCACCTCACGGCGGAACAAATTACATTTGGACGGGCTTAACTTCAGGTTGGCTTCCTTAAGCTTTTGCAGCACCTTCCCAAGATTAGCCAAATGTTCCACAAAACTGCGTCCTATGATGATAATGTCGTCCAAGTAGACAAGACAGGATTCATAAGACAGTCCTCGTAACACAGATTCCATAAGACGCTCGAACGTGGCTGGTGCATTGCAGAGGCCGAAGGGCATCACTTTGAACTGCCACAAGCCTTGTCCGGTTGTAAACGCCGTCTTCTCTCGGTCGTCGGGGTGTATCTCCACCTGCCAGTAGCCGCTCTTTAAATCCAGGGTCGAAAACCACTTGTGTCCGGAAAGGGTGTCCAGAGTGTCATCGATCCGTGGAAGAGGGTAACTGTCCTTCTTGGTGATGTCATTCAGGCGTCGGTAATCAACACAAAATCTGGTGGAGCCGTCTTTCTTTCGGACCAAGACGATAGGGGATGCCCAAGGACTGGATGAGGGTTCGATGACATCATTCTCCTGCATCTCTTTTACGAGGATCTCAACCTCTTCCTTCTTGGCGAACGGTAGTCGTCTTGGATGCTGCTTGATAGGGGGATGATCTCCAGTGTCGATCCTATGTTGCGTTAAATTCGTGCGACCAACATCCTCGGATGTAGATGAAAACACCTGCTTGAAGTTGTCCACCAATTTTTCCGCAGCGTATCTTTGATCCTTCGATAATGCTGCACTCCCAATTAATTTCGAAGTCAAGGACTCGGAAGACACAGTCTCGGAGGAATCAATTTTTCTGATGATGCAGTTTACGGGAGTACAAGTTGCCAACACTTCTTCTTTCTTGATATTCCTCGGTCTTTCACTTACATTGGCGACTCTCACAGGAACTGCATTCCTTGAAAGGTCCACAAGTGTAGATGCCACTAGTACTCCTTTTGGGCTATTACTCTGGTTAGGATATTCAATTAGGCCGAATTTAAAGCTGTTGTTTTCATTGATGGAGCCAGGTATTAGTATTTCTGATCTTGGGGGAATCAATAAATCTGTTTGGGCTATTATTTGATGAGCGGATTTTAAGTTATTTTCAGTATTGAAAATTGCTATGTCTTCCCTCATCGAGTGCAGCTCATTATTTTTAAAGTCGATAGAAAAATCAAATTTTCTCAAAAAGTCCAGTCCGAGAATGAAGGTATCTGTAATGTCAGCGACGAATGCCGTGTAATGGTAAGTGGCGCTTCCGAACATTATTTCTAAGTTCACTTTTCCTTCAATCTCGATTTTGTCACCTGTCACAGTTTGGAGAGTAACGCAGGGCGGCGTCCATAAGATCTTGAGTCCAAATCGATGAGCCACATCAGTCCTAATAATGGAAACGTTGGCTCCTGTGTCCACAATCATTTCGCAGGGAAACCCATTCACATATGCGTAAATGAAGAGTCCATTGCAGCCGCCACTTCTTGAGGAAATCTGGAAAACTTTGGGATGGGGCTCATTCCAATTTGGCGACCTCCGCCCCGCGAGATTGCCATAGCTTAGTTTTCCTGAGCTGAAGAGGAAGAGGTACCCTTCCCTCTTGTTTCTTGGCGGGCTTCGCAGTTCCTTCGTACGTGGCCCTCACCGCCACATTTCCAACACTTCAGTGGTTGTCTACTTTGGTCTTTGCGAGCTGCAATCTTCTTCAGGGTCCCCGACATCTCTTTCATTTGTCGCTCAAATTCCGAGAGACGAGTTAAGTTCGAATCCTGGGCGCTCACTTCCACGCCCCTGATTGAATGGCGATCCTTGCGGGATGTTTGCTGTGCAGCCTCGAACTTCATTGCGTAGACCAGACCGGATTTAAGATCTTTAATGTCCGCCATCCGGAGAGCCGTCTGAATTTCTGGACTTCGCACTCCGTCTATGAAGTAGTTCAGGGCCAGGCTATCGCGAACACTCGAAGGACAGTCCGAGAAGGCGAGATGGGAAAGCCTCTCAACGTCTACTGCAAAAACTTGAAAAGTCTCTCCAGCCCTCTGGAGTCGGGATTTGAGCTGAAGTTGGCTGAATTCTTTTTGGCAGGATTCGCCAAAGCGAAGCTCCAAGGCCGATGATAAGGCTTCGAAGTCATGGTGCTTGTCCTCTGGGAAGGTCTGTAGTATATCAGCTGCATCCCCTCTCAGCGAGGCTGCAAGTTGACAGGCTTTCGTGGAAGAGTCCCAGGAGTTTGCTTCTGCAACGATGAGGAACTGCTTCTTGTAAATATTCCACGAGGTCTTCCCGTCAAACGTGGCCAGTTTGATGGATGGACGAGAAGTTCCAGCTGCAGCTACACAGTCACTTGAGTTGTTGCAGGATGCTGATAACTTTGATTCCAGTTCTTTAATTTTCTTTTCCACATGGTTTTCTACTGTGGTGATTCGATTCTCAACGCTGTCTGAGTTGTTGCAGGAGCCTGATAACTTTGATTCAAGTTCTTTAATTTTCTTTTCCACATGGTTTTCTACTGTGGTGATTCGATCCTCAACGCTGTCAACTTTTTTCTTCTAGAGCCTCAACTTTATTTTCCATATTGGCAAATTTACTTTCCACCAAACTTTTCATTGACGTTAGATCGCTCTTAATTTCTTCTTGACTTGAAGTTGTGCTAGCGGTTAACTCATTCTTAATTTCTTCTTGACTTGAAGTTATGCTAGCGGTTAAATCACTCTTTAATTGTTCTTGATTAGTAGCCAGAGTCGCCATATCATTTTTTAATTGTTCTTGATTCGCAGCCATGTCATTTTTTAATTGTTCTTGATTCGCAGCCATGTCATTTTTTAATTGTTCTTGATTCGCAGCCATGTCATTTTTTAATTGTTCTTGATTCGCAGCCATGTCATTTTTAACAGCGTTGATCGCATCAAGGAGTTTTTGCAGTTGTTCCTCCATTGCTCTTGTAATCACCATAAAATTCCGAAGTCAAAAAGTCCTTAGGAAGAAAAGTCCGAATTCACAGGTAATTCCAAGAAAGTCCTTGAAAATGCCCCACGTTGGGCGCCAAAATTGTAACGAGTCCGTAGCACCTTCAACTTTCTTCAAATGAGCATTCCAATCTTGAGGAAATAACTAGAAATTTATTTACAAGTATGTACACTATTTACAATAAAGCAGGAAACAATTGCTAAACATCCAGCAATTAGGTAGCAAAACAGTACACTGTACTCTCAACAGTAACTCAGCACCACGTATCAAACGTGAACAGTAATTAAGCAATTACAAAAGCAAAACAACCATTCGCCAAGCGAACGAAAACGAGCATCTAAGAAATCCCATCTGAGAAAAACTGACTGACTTGTGTTCAAGGCCAGCTATTTATACTCGAAACGTAGTTTCGATAATGTTCCAGAAAAACCCGGAGTATTCCAAATCATTCATAACTTGAACAATTCCATTGAGAAAGTTCTAGCGATAAAAAGAAAAAGAAAAAAAAGAAAACACTCCGAGCGAAAAATGTCTTCACGCTTATTAAATGCAGGGCAAGTGTAAAAACTACAAAACGTTACAGGGCCGGTATACAAGTGATAAAAGTGATATCTTCAGATACTTTTGCAACATGACGTCAGATAAAACCAAAACTAATAAAAATGATGCAAGGCAGGAAAAACAACAACTATTTACAAGATTTGTAACAATATTGTAATGTTTTTACCGTACAACGTGTTGTGAGTCCACGTTTTACTAATTGTGATGACTATCTCGGTAGCGAGTTAATGCATACCTTTAAGTACGAACATAGTCTTTGAATTGATTGTGCAAAAGATGATTTTTGTCTGTAAGTTATACCATTGGTAAAGGTGGCTGGAGATGAAATTCAAAAATGAGAATAGTCAAAATTCGAGATACAGAGGTTTTCACAGGCCCGTCATTTAGGGGGGGGGGGCAGGGGGGGTCATTTGCCTCCCTCCTGACTTTGAGAAATCAATGTATTTACATATAAATGGGCGTATATATGTAGCAAGTTAATGCATACCTTTAAGTACGAACATAGTCTTTGAATTGATTGTGCAAAAGATGATTTTTGTCTGTAAGTTATACCATTGGTAAAGGTGGCTGGAGATGAAATTCAAAAATGAGAATAGTCAAAATTCGAGATACAGAGGTTTTCACAGGCCCGTCATTTAGGGGGGGGCAGGGGGGGTCATTTGCCTCCCTCCTGACTTTGAGAAATCAATGTATTTACATATAAATGGGCGTATATATGTAGCAAGTTAATGCATACCTTTAAGTACGAACATAGTCTTTGAATTGATTGTGCAAAAGATGATTTTTGTCTGTAAGTTATACCATTGGTAAAGGTGGCTGGAGATGAAATTCAAAAATGAGAATAGTCAAAATTCGAGATACAGAGGTTTTCACAGGCCCGTCATTTAGGGGGGGGGGCAGGGGGGGTCATTTGCCTCCCTCCTGACTTTGAGAAATCAATGTATTTACATATAAATGGGCGTATATATGTAGCAAGTTAATGCATACCTTTAAGTACGAACATAGTCTTTGAATTGATTGTGCAAAAGATGATTTTTGTCTGTAAGTTATACCATTGGTAAAGGTGGCTGGAGATGAAATTCAAAAATGAGAATAGTCAAAATTCGAGATACAGAGGTTTTCACAGGCCCGTCATTTAGGGGGGGGGGCAGGGGGGGGTCATTTGCCTCCCTCCTGACTTTGAGAAATCAATGTATTTACATATAAATGGGCGTATATATGTAGCGAGTTAATGCATACCTTTAAGTACGAACATAGTCTTTGAATTGATTGTGCAAAAGATGATTTTTGTCTGTAAGTTATACCATTGGTAAAGGTGGCTGGAGATGAAATTCAAAAATGAGAATAGTCAAAATTCGAGATACAGAGGTTTTCACAGGCCCGTCATTTAGGGGGGGGGCAGGGGGGGGTCATTTGCCTCCCTCCTGACTTTGAGAAATCAATGTATTTACATATAAATGGGCGTATATATGTAGCAAGTTAATGCATACCTTTAAGTACGAACATAGTCTTTGAATTGATTGTGCAAAAGATGATTTTTGTCTGTAAGTTATACCATTGGTAAAGGTGGCTGGAGATGAAATTCAAAAATGAGAATAGTCAAAATTCGAGATACAGAGGTTTTCACAGCCCCGTCATTTAGGGGGGGCAGGGGGGTCATTTGCCACCCCCCTGACTTTGAGAAATCAATGTATTTACATATAAATGGGCGTACTTTTGTTGCTTTCTGGTGAAATTGTATTGTGTTTTTACCCTTTGTCCGGTCCCCCCTGGAAAAACTTGGAATGACGTCCATGGGTTTTCAGGAAAAAATATTTAAGATAAACATGAGAAAAAAACATTAAATGTATGCTGTAAAAACTGGGAAATTGAAAAATTTCGACGTAGAGAAGTTTTTGAGATAAGCAGGTTCAAGATAAACAGGTTCGACTCTCTGACATTCATATGATATTTGTCTTATTGCTGACAAATACCAAACAATAACACAGGTTTTCTCCCCCTTGTCCCCAGCTGCAGAGGTTTATTGTTACTTCTGCATTCGCCCTTTCGATGCCTCAAAATTGATGGTTTTCATTGGGGGGGGGGGGGAATTGAAAAATTTCGACGTAGAGAAGTTTTTGAGATAAGCAGGTTCAAGATAAACAGGTTCGACTCTCTGACATTCATATGATCCTTGTCTTATTGCTGACAAATACCAAACAATAACACAGGTTTTCTCCCCTTGTCCCCAGCTGCAGAGGTTTATTGTTACTTCTGCATTCGCCCTTTCGATGCCTCAAAATTGATGGTTTTCATTGGGGGGGGGGGATTGAAAAATTTCGACGTAGAGAAGTTTTTGAGATAAGCAGGTTCAAGATAAACAGGTTCGACTCTCTGACATTCATATGATCCTTGTCTTATTGCTGACAAATACCAAACAATAACACAGGTTTTCTCCCCCTTGTCCCCAGCTGCAGAGGTTTATTGTTACTTCTCGCATTCGCCCTTTCGATGCCTCAAAATTGATGGTTTTCATTGGTGGGGGGGGGGGGAATTGAAAAATTTCGACGTAGAGAAGTTTTTGAGATAAGCAGGTTCAAGATAAACAGGTTCGACTCTCTGACATTCATATGATCCTTGTCTTATTGCTGACAAATACCAAACAATAACACAGGTTTTCTCCCCTTGTCCCCAGCTGCAGAGGTTTATTGTTACTTCTGCATTCGCCCTTTCGATGCCTCAAAATTGATGGTTTTCATTGGGGGGGGGGAATTGAAAAATTTCGACGTAGAGAAGTTTTTGAGATAAGCAGGTTCAAGATAAACAGGTTCGACTCTCTGACATTCATATGATCCTTGTCTTATTGCTGACAAATACCAAACAATAACACAGGTTTTCTCCCCCTTGTCCCCAGCTGCAGAGGTTTATTGTTACTTCTGCATTCGCCCTTTCGATGCCTCAAAATTGATGGTTTTCATTGGGGGGCGGGGAATTGAAAAATTTCGACGTAGAGAAGTTTTTGAGATAAGCAGGTTCAAGATAAACAGGTTCGACTCTCTGACATTCATATGATCCTTGTCTTATTGCTGACAAATACCAAACAATAACACAGGTTTTCTCCCTCTTGTCCCCAGCTGCAGAGGTTTATTGTTACTTCTACATTCGCCCTTTCGATGCCTCAAAATTGATGGTTTTCATTGGGGGGGGGGAGGAATTGAAAAATTTCGACGTAGAGAAGTTTTTGAGATAAGCAGGTTCAAGATAAACAGGTTCGACTCTCTGACATTCATATGATCCTTGTCTTATTGCTGACAAATACCAAACAATAACACAGGTTTTCTCCCCCTTGTCCCCAGCTGCAGAGGTTTATTGTTACTTCTTCATTCGCCCTTTCGATGCCTCAAAATTGATGGTTTTCATTGGGGGGGGGGAATTGAAAAATTTCGACGTAGAGAAGTTTTTGAGATAAGCAGGTTCAAGATAAACAGGTTCGACTCTCTGACATTCATATGATCCTTGTCTTATTGCTGACAAATACCAAATAATAACACAGGTTTTCTCCCCCTTGTCCCCAGCTGCAGAGGTTTATTGTTACTTCTGCATTCGCCCTTTCGATGCCTCAAAATTGATGGTTTTCATTGGGGGGAGGGGGGGAATTGAAAAATTTCGACGTAGAGAAGTTTTTGAGATAAGCAGGTTCAAGATAAACAGGTTCG
>JAXGGA010018853.1:0-21247 GCA_038373865.1 Uloborus plumipes | reverse complement strand
ATTTATTAAAATAATGGCAGATGATAATGAACAGGTTTTTTTATTGATTCATTTTTACTTTGTCTTTGATTCTTTCATCTAAAAACTTTGAAAATATTGTTTATTGTTTCGCTTGTAAAGTTTGAACACTGAAGTTTTATATATTTTCCTAGGGAGCTGCGAATGCGGTAGAAGAACCTCTAGATCTAATACGACTTAGTTTAGATGAAAGAATTTACGTAAAAATGAGAAATGAAAGAGAACTTCGTGGAAGGCTACATGTACGTATTTTTTCCCCCACTTATGTATTCTATGAAATCTTTTAACACATTGCACACAATGAAAGGGGAACTTCTATAATGCTAATCTAATCAAAATTCTTTCTACTTGTGCCATAGGTTCAAAAGCCAAGGGATATAAGTAGACGAGTTAGAATAAAAAACGTGCGTTAAAAGCTTAGATCTCAGGCAGATTTTAATTGTTTTTTTTTACCACCAAGTTACCGCAGCACCACCCAGTGCTCTACTAGTACTTTCTCAAATCCCAAAAAAGCAGAAGAGTGTCTCCGACCATTAAAATTAGTTCGGTATTTACGTATTAACCCCACGCAGCTACATATTTAGTGGTAAAAACAAATTTTGCGGTTTTATGTAACTGCTTGCTCATACAAACAACAACCCCCCCCCCCCCCTTTAAAAATCTGTAGCTGTGGTGGAGTTGATGCGTAAGTACCATTACTTCCATTTTGGTCCGCTATTTTTTAATTTTAGCTCTTCCATCCTTTGCTTTTCATTGCCTCGTATGTCTTTGGTGCCTTTTTTAAGTTTTCAGTTCTGGCGACAAAGCTGTTCTTGTGGATATTAATGGAAAAAAAATTAACTGAATTAAATTCAGTTCTATAACTTTTTTGTTTTTATACAATATATATTGACATTAAGATTACCCTAAAGCCTACACTTTTATAACGAGGCTCCCTGATCTAAACCTTTTTCTTGTCTTTTTATGCATGCAAATTAGATATACAAATGTGCCAACCAGCAACACGCTCTGGCAATTACTAAGCTTGTCCTTGTTGATTTGTAGTCCCAACGAAGAATCAACCTACCTCATTACCCTTGCTCATTATAGCCTCTTTCAATTAGCTGTTATGAGTGCTTACAACCCTACTAAATTAATACTCCCAATTTCCTGGTTAGTTTGAGGTTTTAATAGCTTGAAATAATGTCCTCTTGTCCTGCTTTCCATGCAAAACTTAAACCCTACAACTTCTTTCATTTTAATAAATTTAAATAACTGAATCATATCCCCTCTAACTCTCCTTTGCTCAATACTATACATATAAAGCATTCTAAGCTTGGAATCATACTCTAAATTAGAAAGCCCATTTAATAACCTTGTAACCATCCTTTGAACCCTTTCTGATAATTGATATATTTCTTCAGATAAGGAGATCAAAACTCAACAGCACACTCCAAATGAATTCTTACCAAACTTCTATATAAAGGCAAAAGGATCTTCTTAGATCTGTTTGAAATAGATCTATTTATAAACCCAAGCATCCTGTTGGCTTTGTTACTAGCTATGCTGCACTGTTGACTAAACTGGAAACCCTGATTTATTAAAACGCCCAGATCCATAATATTGTCTGCCTGACTAATGACTGAACCCTGTAAATAATAATTTGACCTAAATGTAGCACTTGATATACCCCAATATTCACTGCCCTACTGTTTTATTTGGCCACTTGGTAATAAGATCCAAATCTTGTTGTAGTACTAGTTCTTCAATTTCTATTTATTACAATCCCCATAATTTTGACGTCATCAGCAAAGCAATTCACTTTTCCAGAAATATTTTTACGAATACCATTCTTAAAAATAATACAATTTTCTTTCTTTTTTTGACTTAAGGCAACTCTTGGTGTGGACTGATTCTATAGAACTCTGAGTATGTAAATGGCTTTAAAAATAATTGAAAAAGGCTAGTCCACCCCCCCTCCTCAAACACTACTGATCCTGCCCCCCTTTCAAGTAGTGTTTGAGGGAGAATGGCCTCCAACACCATCCTGCTGGTTAGGTTAGATAAATGAGGCCCCAGCATGAATGTGCTATGTGTTCATTTCTAAATGCAACTGTACAACTGAAGAATTCAAAAATTTATTTCCTTTTTTCTACTTACAATGAAGATCTTCGAAGCTATGTTTTTCTATTTGAAAGGTTAAAAAATATATTGCATTTTTCACAGAACTATTTTGATCTGCTTGTATATTTACTGCAACAATATTTTTGTTGCCTTATGTTGTGATGTCAACACAATGAGGAATCTGCATGGGTCGGGTAATCGCGAACTGTTGATTAATTTCAATAGTCTATTACTTCAAACCCCTAAATATCAACTCGGTTTTTAAAAATCTGCTCAGGATTTTGCGAAATTACAGCTTAAAATCAGCTAAAAACGAAACTAAGTTCACGTGACACAAAAAGGGGAGGAGCTTGCTTCGACGTCAAGGTTCACTTTGAGTTGCGCTACGGCAAAACTGGTTGCGGTAGAAGCGAGGGGGATAGGCGAAAACGACAGGGGAGACCTTGTTGCTTACCGCTGTTTATTAAAAACGAAGGGGCTCTTATTATAATCTTTAGGAGAATATTCAGGGGGAAAGAGAGATGTATATCCTCTTGAATGTACCATCTCCGATGCCAGAAATTCCGATGTCAAGATCGGACATTCAATTGTACATCACTTTATTCACAAGTAAATGACTTCGAAGTAAAATTGTTTACTTAATTAAATGAATACCGAGAGCTTCTCGAGCACCGAAAGATATGGGCGTGGGGGATATTGGGATAACTACACGAAATTACAGAAAGAGTATTGAATTCAGATTGCAATAAATGCTTTTAATGCAAAAGTTGAAGCAGAACAAAATGGAATAAATCAATACATGAAAATAAAACATTAACAAACAAGCAATGATAACAATAACCTGTACACGATTATCCTTCGGAAAAATAAAATCAGTTCAGTTCGGAGATTTTTTTTATTTAATTATTATTTTTTTTAATTTTAAAGGAGTGATCTAGAGTACCTTCCATATTCATAATTTTTAGCTCAATGTAATGAAAGATTCATCTAAAGAAAACACTTTTTAATGAAAAAAGGTGTAAATATGCATACCGATAAGTGGATAAAATGAAAACCGGTCTTGTATAATTAATATACTGTTAAATAAATTACTGTAAAATATTTTTCACAATACAACAGTGAAGAACACAAACAGTTTTCAGTTTACTTTTACTTTTATTTATTTTTTTATCGCTCTTGCACTATTATTGTCTTCTCCTTTTGTGCATTAAAAAAAATTGAATTTGGTGTGTTAAATGTTGAAGATTTGCAACAAGATTCAACAAAATAATGGCAGTTCGTACTTGGAGCCATCTTGAGAATGCTACCGATGTTATTTTGCAAGGGCCTCCAAACTATGGCCCGCGAGTATCTAAAATCTGGCTTTGGGCTAGATTTCAGATGCATACATGAGCTAAGTCTATTGTAGGTATAATTTAATCTACTGTGAGAATTTATTGTGTATTTATATTTTGTGAGTTGCTAATATCACATATTACGATAAAGGCAATATCAATCGTTAAATCATGAATTGACACCAAGTAGTTTAGCTTCTGTATTCTGTCTTAATCTAGCCTTTAAAAATTTCATTATAATTTTTTGTGATTTGTTTCTTTAGAAATTAAGCATCGTTCAAAAAACATATTAGGGAAAATTTCTAAGTCCATAAAAGATTTAATAAGGTTATACAAAATGTTTCTAACAGGTAATAAATGTAATTTTTTTCATAAATAATAATTAATGATGATTAAGTAAGAAATTTTTAATGTTATGGAGTAGGTAGCTTCGGAAATAAACCAATTTGGAATCATTTTTTAAGTAACTCTGATTATTTTAGTTTTTCACCCCAGTGTTTAATGAATGTTAGTTATGATGGTCTAAGAAAAATTCTACATTCTATGAATGGAAACTGAAGAATAATATAAAACTTGAAGCTTGTTTTTAAATTATAGGAATGCCTCAACGCTTATCTGAAAGTGCAGTTCATAGGCGGCTGGTGCACCCCTGAAGTCTTTTTTTAAAGAATTTTGTTACATAGATTTTAACACTAATGATTAAAAGACCAATTTAAAAAGTGAGAAGTGGTCTTAAAATTAAGACGGACGGCCACCTTTGACATACGCCTTCCGATTCTAAGTTCTACCCTTATGAAATGGCCTGGAAAGAAGTCCGTTTTTTAGAATTTGCAGTTTTTACTTCCGTAAAATAAATCAATCCACTGAGTAAAAAAAGGATTTCAATCGATCATTACTTTTTTATTCTGAAAAAGTGAGGGGGAAGGGCCCTTTTCCTTTTGTAAATGAGGGGACATCCCCTCCCTTTGTCCCCCTGTACGAGGCGCACTATGGTGCATCAGTTATTACATATATTTCAACTGTTTCTAATACAAAAAATGTATCTGATTCTAAATTACGATGTGTATGATGAGCTATATATCTATTTAGGAGGGGACAGGGCCTGATTAAGATATCACGGGGCCCTAGGCCAAATACTTTTTTTGGGCCTTCCATAATGAATCTTTTCAATTTTAAGCATGGGATAAAACAAATTTAGGCATTGACTACAACAATTTTAGCCATTTGGGGGCTCCTAAATTGTGGGGGCCCTAGGCCGCGGCCTAGTTGACCTATTCAGTAATCAGGCCCTGGGAGGGGGAAGGGGGAGGTGTGGACTGGCCTCGAGCCTTGTAATTTTCAAAAGTGGCCCGTGGGCAAAACGTTTGGAGACCCGGTTCTATTGGGAACTTACGAGCGAGCGCCCAGGGTGAGAAGGAGTAAAGTGAATTGCGACGTCATCAGAGGAGATGGGGAAAATAGGGGGCGGGGCTTATCGGGCGACTTTAAGAATTAATTGCAAAATAATTAATCGTCCGATTGAACTGAAATTGGTGTCTATCGTCATGAAATGACCTGAACTTTCATTTAAAAAAATAAAAAAAATGCATGCAGATTCCTCATTGATTAAATGCATCAAATCTTTTTTTTTTCCTTCACAAGGAATTTTAGCCGCTAGCTAGATTGTGATGTTTTGATTTTTTAACTGGAGGGTTATGATTACTTTAGTAGCTTCAGATAGTTGTAATGCTCCAAGCATTTCTACTATATCTAGCTTAAATAACAAAAGGTCCTTTCGTTTTTGACAGGAATGCTAATTTCCATGACATCTGTACTGTACTAGAACTATGAATTCAGTACAGTTAAGTCTCTGCCTATTTTCTTGTTTTAAAGCAAGTCTTGTATGTCACATTTCATTTGCTAATTGCAAACGGGTTAATCTAGAGGGAAATTAGGTTCGTTAACGGACCGTTGACAAAATTCAGAAACTTAAAAACAGACACTTCACCAAAATCTGAAAATAAAAAACGAACTTCCCACAAAAATCCAAGATTAAAAAAGGATTGGTAATATTTCTATCAAAACATTTTTTTCACAGCAGTAAATATTAGTTTTCAAAAAATTCCATTCTATTTTTCACAAAATTCGGAAAAAATCCTGCCAAATAACTTGGGTTGACCCCTAGAAAAATGTTTTCTCCTGTCATGTTTTGATCATTCTCTTCAAAAATGAGGAGATTGCACCAGCAGCTCAATAAGTGTTCTTTTCGATCAGCATTTAACTTTTTCTTCTGATTCAATACCACAACAAATAAATGCCTTGATAACTTTTTTATTTTCTTTCTATTCAATAGTTTTTTTTTTTTTTTTTGAAACATGCTCTGTGTTTGTTCATGATGCCATGCTAGATCGATACTAACTACCTTATGTTCCTAACATCCTGATGATATAAAGCAGTGAGTAACCGCCCCTAAGCAAGGGCTAAGGCAGGAACATGCAATACACCACCAACTCGACTATTTCAATCCAAATGAGTGCATAATAAGGACAAAACTGTAGTCTATGGATCGAAATAGCCGATGATCCTGATGATATTTAAAACCTAAGTTTAGAAATTTGTAATTAATACATGCTCTTATAGGCTTATGACCAGCATCTAAATATGGTCCTTGGTGACGTTGAAGAAACCGTAACTACAATAGAAATAGATGAAGAAACATATGAAGAAGTTTATAGGGTAAGAATGTGGTACATTTAATTCAAATGCATTTTAAGCAAATGACTTGATAAATATTAGAAACATGGCTGACCGTATTATGCAATTAGGTATGTTATCCTTCAAAAGATATAATTTTTGTGTTTTCAGATTTTAAGTAACTAGTCACATTTTCTTCAACTGTTTGTGAGGTGCAACTCTGTGCCTCGGGACCAGAACACCGTAAGTCCAAAAATGGCGATTTTTACTTTACTAATGCATTGTATGTAGAATCTTATTCTGCATTGACGGACCAGAACGTTATTCCAAAAAATAAATTCCTTCACAATTATTCAGCAGAGTTAAAAGAGTGAGTCCCATCCTTTGCATGCATCCGATAATCATTTTCGCTCTCTCCTGAAAAGTTACAAAAATGGACTTACGTTAATCTGGTTCTGAGGTACAGTGTCAGCACTGAGCAGTGAGAATTCATAAAATTGGGGGGTAAATATCTTATTTAATTTAAATGTAATAAATTGTTTCATTTTAATTCAATCAAACTAATTTATGAAAAGAAATGAATTATGAACTCTTACCGAAATCGATGTATATTTTGTTTTAAATAGTTCTATTCAGATTATTTCTTTATCTTAAAATTTTGAATTTGAATAAATATTATGCGGATTGACTAATTTTCACGTGCAATACAATTGAGTATTTTTCATTCCCTTTAGACTACGAAAAGAACAGTTCCCATGCTGTTTGTACGAGGTGATGGTGTCATACTTGTATCACCACCAGTAAGAGGAGGAATGTAGTAAACATCTATTTCATATATTTTTTTGTATATTCATAATTAAAACATGATCATTACTTTTGTCTTTTTATTTATGTGTGATTTTAATGTATTTTTGAAGTTGTTCCAATACTTTTAAACACAAAGCAATCAGTTGTAGATTTACAGGTTAGGGAGCTTGGTACAATGTATTTTTCAAGACACCTCTGTCTATCATAAAACTTTGTAAAACAAGTATCATACATGTTTTGAAACTCCCTTTGGGTTCCCTGTAATCATGGGAGCACTTTGCTGCTGCAACATGGTAAATCTGTCACTGATCTGTCACACATTTGGTGTATAGATTTTAAAGAAATTTACATCATACAATACAATACAAATACAAATGCGACGACCAGCAGCAGGCTCTGGGCCCAACTGGGTTGGTCCTAGTCAAATTAAAGACCCCAATGAAGATCAATGGCCCTCTTAAAGCTATCAACTCCATTGCTCCTTACCACTTCTTCCAGTAAACTGTTCCAAGTTCCCACTACCCTGTTAAAATAGTAATTTTTTCGAATTTCCAGATTAGCCTGAAATTTGAACAGCTTAAAACAATGACCCCTTGTCCTGCTTTCTGTGCAAAAATCTAACCCTGCAACATCATTCATTTTAATAAATTTAAATAACTGAATTATTTCCCATTTGGCTCTCCTTTGCTCAAGACTGTACATATTAAGCATTCTAAGTCTAGAATCATAGTCTAAATTAGAAAATCAGTCGGCTAACCTTGTAGCCCTTCTTTGTACCCTTTCCAATAAATTAATATCTTTCTTCAGATAAGGAGACCAAAACTGAACAGCATACTACAAATGAGGTCTTACCAAACTTCTATATAGAGGCAGAAGAACCTTCTTAGACTTGTTTGAAATAGATGTTTTTATAAACCCAAGCATCCTATTGGCTTTGTTACTAGCTATGCTGCAATGTTGGCTAAATTTGAAGTCCTGATTTATTAAGATACCTAGGATCCATAACATTAATGAATTATTAGATATTATTTATAGACATTAACAATCATGAGTATCAATTAGCTTAAAAGTGCTCTATTGACTGTTTATATACGCATAAAAATTGGAACGGGGGGTGGGGAGAGATCATAGTTAGTGATATAGATAAGTATCATGTTTCTACATTTTGAAGTAAGGTAATAAATTTCAAAAGTATTTGCATTAATGAAAACATTAGTATTACCAAGATTATGTAATTAACTGTTACTCATTTCTGTTCGAATGCTTTGCAACATTACAACAGCTCTCTTTCTGCAATAACTCCCCCCCCCCCCCCAACAACACTACGTTTTCTGATCTCATTACAATAGCCAAATCCCATTACAAGAGTTTCAAGTGTTCTCAACCAAAAGAGACAATAAGAATAGCTGTTTTCTTGGATGCAGTGCCATAGTTGCTGAGAGTTCAAAAATCCTACACCCAACCCAACCTAAAAGTAGTTAAGAATGTAAAGATCAATTAGTAATCAATCTTTGTTTTTTCAGTTCCCCTATTTTAAAATCTTTGCTACCCATAACCTTGGTGAAATAGTACAAACAGGGTGTCCGCGCATATGGAAAGTCATGGATTTCAAATATGATCGAAATTGGTCATGGAAAGTCATGGATTTCAGCGAAAAATGTCCAAAAGTCATGGAAACTGACTGTTTATCATGGATTTTAGCGCTCCGGACTGATTGAAATTTTTCCCGCGATCTCGGAAGAACGAAAACACTTCCGCCGTCATTCTACTTCGTTATTGGGTGCAATCTGATTTGTCAATTACAATTTCCAACAAGTTGCATTGTGTTGACCAATCAGATGAATTCTTAACGTTAAAACCGTGAGCGGTGAATTTTGTGTAACTGTGCATGTGCGCGGACTCCCGTCATCTGATAAAATATGACCTTGAACGACAAAAAGATAGACTCGATGGTTTTTTCCCCGGCATAGGCAGATTTGCCTTTTACATTTGGTCTCCTCCCCCCCCCTACCCGCTTGAAGCGGGTAGGGGGGGGGAGAGAGGGGGGTAGAGAATCAAATGAAGCGGCTTCATTTGATTCCTTTTTCTTTTAAAACTTGTTTGAATCTTTTTCTTTCGAGGAGTTTTATGCAAAAGAAAAACAAATTAAAAAACGATGTTGAATTTTAAAGAATCGTGTAGGTAGGGGGGGGGCAGGAACTCAACGATTCACCTCACTCATATCAGGATCTAAACTTACAGTAAAATTTATGGACAGACAATTCATTGCTACATGAAAGTACGTTTGAGGACAAGTACGGTGGGGAGGAGGGTGTCGGTAGGAAAAGATCGCAGGGTTGCCACAGGATACTTAAATGCTACTTTTTGCTGCTTTTTTTGGCTCTAGGCGACTTTGGAGACTTTTTTTGAGCACAAACAGGCTAAAAAGCAACTTATTTTCACTGGAGCTACTTTTTTGGAGACTTTTTTTTTCCAAAGCAAGTTTTCATTCGAAAATCTTGATTTTTTTTTTCGCCCTATTTGATTTTGTTTATTAATTTGAAACCCATTATTTTTTATTCTTATTTCTTTGTCACCTAAAAAAAAGAACATTCCTTTACCTTTTATTATGGACAGATCCACTATTATTTTAAATCAGGGAGGGGCTTAGATTTTTGAATAACCTCTTTGCTACTTTAGCTATTGAGTAAAAAGTGATTTGCTTAATAGCCATAGCTACTGAGGAAGGGAGGTGGATCTATTTGATATATATTGGGGAAAAATCGGCTCAAAGTTTAGTAGATTGAATTAACTGACTTATTTAAGAATTTCCTTTAACTGAATTTTACTAATAAATAGCTGATTAAGTAAAAATTTATTTTTAAGAACTTACAGACATCAAGCACGAGCTTCGCCCCAAATTCTACATTTTTAGAGATTTCAATAACTGTGCACATCTTGTAATTTCTATTATTTTAGAATTTGAAAGCTATTTTAGCATCATCTAACTGAAGCATATTATATCCATAGTTCTTTTTTTTCAACCTTTACTTTTATTTTTTATCGATTGTAATTACTTTTTGGTGGGAAGTGTACTAAATATTTAGCAAATGAGCTTTTAATTATTAAATTTTTTACTTGCAATAAGTATTTTTTCACTTAAAACCTTAATCAACTTCTTTTTTATTTTATTAATTTTTTAATGGATAGTTTTTGCATAAGCTTCCATTTGAACAGTTGGAATGTGTGAAAGTTTAAGTAACTCATTGATTAATATTTTTAGAAATAATAATGATTAAATAGAGGAAAATTATACAAAGTGATATAAATTAAACAAGGGTATAAGAGGTGTATTGTTTAAAGTTTTTCTGAATTTTAAAGAGCTCATTTATGTGCAATTTTCAAGTTTGTGTGATCTTCTACCTTGCAAAAAATGAGAATCCTTTTGCACAATTTTTGGGAGTTTTTTTTTTTTTTTTTAAGTATACATCAAAGCTTTGTAAAAAGATAAGTACATAAAATTTATTCTCATTTTTACTGAAACTTTCATTTAAAAATTTTTTAAAAACTCCGCAATTATTTTAAGCATGATTATACACTTGCCACAAAAAGTACTGAGTCGCTGATTTTGTTTCAATGTTTTCAAGTTTATTAATATTAGCATTATATTTCTGATTTTTTGCAAGGAACAAAGTACTAGTTAACATTATGATTAAGAGCTCTGTTTCTCCACTTCAGACTTCCATCACAAGTCCTCCCTCACACCATCTCATGTTGCAGAACCAATATGTGGAGTTAGGGCCTTATTGAAAGAGTGGGGTTTTAGGGTTCAAACCCCTTCCGAAATTTTTCAAAACTATGAAAAAAATACTTTTTATAGTTTCTCACTGACAAAATTAACATTTCTGTTTTGTTTTAATTTTCTTATTTACTTTGAAACAGCAATTAAAAAATGAAATTATCATTATTGAATAATTGTACAAATTAAGTGCTTTTTCTGCAATAATTATTTTTGTTGTAGTTATTGCAAACATACCTTAACAGTACACCTTTCCCTGCAAATTTTTAATACCACTAAAAGAACTCCAAAATTTTTCAAATTTGTAAATACTAAACTCTATTTTTAACACATCTTATAAGTGACCCCGTGAAATAGAAATTTTAAAAGTACTCCTTCAAATGCACGTGTATGAGTAAGTCCAGATTTTTTTCTTCATTGAAAATATTAGTCTTTTTTTTTTTTTTTTTCATTTTTCATGTCCCTTTTTTAATTAGTTTTGGCAAGTTTTTTTTTTTTTTTTTTTGTAATTGCACATTCAGTTTAAATTCCTCAGCAAAACAGATGAGGACTTGTTACAAATGTTAAATTTTCAGCTGTACTATTTATTTATTTCTTCATTTATCTGATCATGGATACTGTTTTTTTTTTTTTTACTTTTTCAATTTTGGGGACTACTTTTTTGGCAACTTTTTTAATTTTGGGACTACTTTTTTGCAACTTTTTTATACGTTTTTGGCTACTTTTGCTACTTTTTTAATGAATTTTTCCTGTGGCAACCCTGAGATCGTTTTTTGACCTCAAAAGCGAACGGACTTCTGTTGCTGTGAAACGCAGTCGCCATGTTTGGTCATTTGCTTTGCAAGATAGAATATTAAGTGCATAATTTTCCAAAAACAAAACAGAGTTCGTTTTTTTTTTTTTTTTTTTTTTTTTTAGTTATGGAAAATAGTTCGCAAAAGTCATGGAATTGAAAAGTCCAGGTTGAGCAGATACCCTGTACAAACTTGAGGAATAAGCCCAAAGAAATGAAAAGTATTTCTATGAAAAATAAATCCTAGAGTAAGATAATGCATTAAATATGCTCCTCCTCCCCTCTCTTCCTAGATCCGTGGCTGCATTATTGCTAGTGTCACATAATTGCAAAATGGAATTTTTGTGCATTCAACAAGCAATGCAATCAAGTATTGATATAAAGAGAAAAGCAAGTCATAAGCTGCCTCAGTATAAAATCCTTGATCTTTCTTACTTGAAATGAATATTTAGCTATTAGATTTAATTAGCTAAAGGAAAAAAAAATTAAAAAACAGTAAAAGTGAAGGAAGCAGAACAGTAAGAATGGTGTACTACTGGGTACAGGCTATATCAAAGAAAAGAAACTTAAAATTCAATTGCTCTGCAAATCTAGTTTCAAATTGCAAATACCATTCAATTATCATGAAGATGATTTTATGTATCAAAATTGCAATCATTAATTGCAAGTGTAGAAACAATAGTAGTTTAAATCCAATGTCAACAATTTAATGAATATTTTGTTTGTTGAAATTTTTTAATTTAATTGTGATTACTATGAAAATAACAATACAATCGTCAAAGTGCATGTATTTAAATACAAATCAAATTCATTTTATTTCTCCATTTTTATCTGATATATTTTGTGCTTGTATTTTTGGTGTGAGCTGCAATTAAAACACATAGTTAAGCTCTTTTTCTATTAAATTCCGTCTGAGCACCCAGACAAAAACTTAAACTTCAATGTAAATGTTATGTTTTGATTTAAAAGCTATGATTATGCATACTTATTAACCAACTAAAAAGTGAACATTTTATTTTATTTGAACAATACAACATTAAATTAATTTATCGCTGGGCACCTTCCAATAGTCAGGGAGTACAAAATTATACCTGAAAGTAGAAAATAAACATAACTTTTAGAAAAAATATGAGATGTATAATTTTTACATTTTAAAAACTCGGCATTGGCTGAGTACCTGATCAAAGTTTAGCCGAGTACCGAGTATTTACCGAGTACTCCGTACACCAATTACAAAGAATCCTATTGAATTATATCCCCAGTTACAAGCAAATCATATACAGAGAACAGACGCAACAAAAGACAAACACCGCATATAGAGAACACAAATACAAAAAACAAACTTTGTAATATACAAAAAACAAACACCTTCATTGGGTAGCTGGGAGTAAAGGCTGGAATAATAGTTTGACTAGCTCCCACACGACTCAAAACGGAACCACAATTTATTGCAAGTTTACAAGAAAAGAAGAACTTGACTGAACATCCATAAGAACACATGAACAAAAATTAAAGAAAAAAAGAACAAACAATTATTAAGTATTTCATTTAACTAGATCTAAGATATTTAAGAATGAATTAAAGCTAGTTTTATTTGAAATGTTGTTTAATTTAGAAATTAAACTACCTGCAGCTACAGAAACATTCAATGAATCAATGCCTTCATGGAGAGAATTTTTAGGTTGGATTGAGATGAAGCCATCACACAGTTGTTGAATTTCAGGAGATACGCCTGTTCCTTCATTTCCTAAATATTAATGTTTAAATGTTAGTAACCTTGAAAGAAATTTATATTCTATAGCATTGAGAAAAGAAGTTATTAATTTTTTCTTAACGTATATTCTTAATTACAGATATTATAAACGATTTAAAGAGTTACAGGAGGTTCTCAGAGCCTTCATAAGAGTTTGGGACCCAATAAAACTTCAAGATAAAGAAATATTCGAGTTATAAAGCTTTGAGTTATTGAAATTTCACTGTAAATATGTGCTTATAAATAGGCCAGACACTGACAAAAACTCAAGTAACCTTATTTAGAGTTAGTTAACTACAGCTATATTGGTCATTTATTCATATCTGTTAATGTTTGAAGTTAAAAACACATAAAATATAACTGTAGTCAAATCTCATTAACCCTAGAATACTAATCATGAGTAAATTTTACTCATCTTTCATGTTTAGTATTAGCGTTAAAAAAAGACACATTAGTGCTCTAGGGTTAAAAGGATCAGTAAAATAAATACAGCAACCAAAAGGATGGGGCTTATAAGTGTACTTCGTCTTAGCAGTAATTTGTTTCAAACGTGTTTGAATTCTATTCTTTTGATATCCTTGTATTTTAAAAACAATGATATCAAAAGAATAGAAATGGCTTTTTAAATAGGATATTGAAACATGTGGTCTTTTTTGAATATCATTTAAATATTTCTGTTGAATTTCATTTTTCCAACATAAACAAGCTAAAAAATATGATGGATGTGTTAAAACACTAGAAAACTTTTCAACAGATACTATGAATGCGGTATTCAGAAAAAATCTGCTTAACATCAAACTATAATAATAATGTACTTAAAAGTGAAGTATCCTGCTAAAAAAAGCAAGTTTGTGATTATTACTTTCTGCTCTTGCTGCCAATTAATAATTTTTTTCACTGTTGCAGAATAAAAGAGTCAGATAAATGGCAGTCTATTGCATTTTTCTATTTCATCTCATCTCTGAGCATACCGTAAATCAGGGTTGCTTGAACCCTAGGGGGTTACTTGAGCCCACTACAATAAAATGATAAAATCTAGGTTTGGTACCTACTAGTTGAAGACTTGCACATAGTTCCTCGTTTCTCCACTAGGTAGAAGCCCTCTGCAGTCTCTAACGCTAGTACCAAACCCAGATTTTATCATTTTACTTTGGGCTCAAGTAGCCCTCTTCTGGGTCCAAGTAACCCTGATTTACGGTACATTTAAACTTACTAAACAAATGCCAATGATTCTTATTTTCTTAGTACTGAAGATCACGACATTTGATTAAAATGCATCATACACTTTATGTCCTAAATAAATGTGTCCGACTTCACATTGTAAAAAAAATACATTTACTGACAGTCAATCTCTAGATTATTAAACAATTAATTTCAGCCAAAAATATCAGAATATTTTTTTTTAATCTATGGAAACAGTAACAGTAATAGTTTCAGTGAAAGCTAATTTTATTTCTTTCCCAATATACTTATTTTTTTATAATTTGCTGTATTTGTTTTATAGCTTTCTGCAGGAAAAATAGAGGAAAGAATTATAAAGGAAAGAATTATTAATGTTATCTTAATCATTTGCATTTATTTATACGGAAACAAAAAAAAAGTCATCCCCAAAAATATGTCCTTGTAAACTGTTGTGTTCGGGGGTCCGATTTGCCCTTTCCAACGCGAAGGTTTGCTGCTGCGAGTGCTATGTCTGTTGATGTCAAAGATGACTATTGGAATTTCGTCCCAAGTTTGTTTACACATCACAAACATTTAAAATATATACATTGAAGATTTAAAAGGTATCAGTGCAAGCAAATCTGGCAAAATCATCGCCGCAGCTCTCTCAATCTAACTCCTCTTTTCAAGACACCCCCCGAGCATCTTCCCGTGCCTCTCTTTCTGCATCCCCCTCATCCAGATCCCATTCCCACCACTCCCACTCGAAAGATGCCCCCACTGGTGGTCAGGGGTCAAGCCGGGGTGGGAAAAGCGACCTAGGCCGATTGAGCGTGGGATCGCAGCTGTGTACGACAAAAACTTTCGAAAAAGCTAGGCTTTCTTGTCCAAAGTTTAAATGCATTTCTAAAAAACTTAATATACAATGAAAAGCACTTGATGCATAAAACGAAAAAAAATCCTTATTTAAAATTTCCATCATATTTATTTCTATATTTTAATGCCTAATGATCTACAAATGCATGTTTTACTGTTATACTATTAGTTCCTCTCTATATCCAAAGTACATGAAACATGATTTGAGTTATAAGGTGTTGAACTATAATTGATATAATTTTATCAAAGGATTAGATTTAGCACATGTAACATTCAACTATTAAAATGAGCTGCAATACATTATTAATCCACAGAAAAATCTTATTTCACTTTAATTAAAAAAATATATTATAAACAAAGAGGGTCACCTAAGATTAAAATTTTTGGTCCAACTTTCTGTGATTTACTGAAGTCATCTGTAGTTTGAATGCACTCTTTATTTTCACAATAAGCCACAGTTGAAAACACACTCCACCCATGATTTTTCCGTGCCTGTAACATACATGGATAAAACATTAGATTACAGTAAGTTTTCAATTTTATCTTCGTCTAAATCTCATGATATCAATTGGAGATTAAAAAAAAATCACCTTTATAAAATTTTCGAGACTATCGACACGATAAACATTCATTACTTCTAGAGAGCCGGAACTTGCTTTGCTGACAATAGGTGATAATCTGCAACTGAAATACAAACACGTAAAATGTAAAGACTCATTGCTTTTTCACAGATAAACAGGAAATTTATTTAAAATTAAAATGTGTGCATTAAACGTTTAAAGTTCTTGTCTGAGTGTTCAAAATTATTATCTTTAAATCATAAATCCCAAGCAGTGAAATTATTTTGAAAACCCTTAACACTTTTTTTTTTTTTTGTTCAACAGCATCAACCTTTTAAAGCCAAATGTGCAATAGTATTTGTACTAAAAGTAGTAATTGTGGGTGTTTTGGCCTTAAACTGGTTCTTGAAATACCACAGTCAATGTCTAAATCCTTAAAATTGTTAATGCCTGAAAAATTTGAACTGTACAAATTCTAGAGAAAATCTCGGTTAAATAACCAAGAATAAAAAATATATTCTGAGAGTTTTTGATTTTAAATGTTTCATTACCACAAGCTCAATTTTTTAAAGAATAATGAAGATACATTTTATTGAACATTAAAAGCTTTATAATAATATACAGACCTGTTTCCTATTGTCATAAAAAGTTCTCTCACTCCAAAGTAATATGCAGATCTAATAATAGCACCTACATTCATAGGATCCTGGTAAAATAAAGAAATCATAAAACAGTATTAAATTAAAATGTATACAACTGCTTAAATAATAGCTAATAGTTTGATACTTGCGATCCTCAAGAAAATTAATAACATAATCTATAAAATAAGTATAATATACACATAAGTATAAACAAAGTTTATAGAATTCACTTTCCTTGATGTTTTTATTGTTATAAGACACTTTTTTTTCAATACTTGATCACTAGCATAATTCTAATAAATCTATATATATAAAATCAAAGTTTGATGACGTCATAGGTTGTGGTCAAACGCTCTCCTGGCAAATTTACGCAACGTACGATTATGAAAATTGGTACAAAATTAGTCCGCATACTGACAGTCTGCACTTCGTTCGCCGAATTTTTAAATTCGCCTTAGATTTTTTTTAATTTATTTAAAACTACATAATTCACAGCGTATTCCTCCACCTTTTTTGTACTATGTGTAACATTATTTATGAATGGCAACAGTCTTAAGAGTTAAATCTTAAGAACAAGATATATTCTCACAATGATAATTATTATTATTAAAATACATTAAGTTGGTGGATGCTGATGTCGGATGACTTTTAAATATAGATGATGATTGAAAAGTTATTACTGTATATTCCTTATTACGGTATTTTTACAAAAACATAACACTACAAAGGAGTTTTTGCGATTGAAGTGAAGGCAATTGCCTGTTTCTTCTCATGTGCTATTATTCCGTTTTCAGAGAAAGTAATCCCATTAATTTTTCAGCATCATTTTTAATCTTTGCTGGTTTTTTTTTTTTTTTTTTTTTTTATTGTTGCCTTATTTCTTCGAAGCCACATTGAAACTACCTATCTGGCTTTTGGCAATACCATGAATAATTTTGTCTCTTTTATGGATTTTTAAAAGTAAGCCGAAGCAAGGATTGAAACAAGACAAAAAATTCTATGGAAATGAAGAGTAATCAGCTGAATAATTAAATTATATCATTGAAAGTTTTAAAAAATACACCAACTACACAAACAAAAACAGCTGCTGAATAAGATGAAAATTCCTATTAAAAAAAAACTGGCCAAATCAAATTTAACTTTAAATGCTGCATTAACATGTAACATAATCTGCAAAATAAATGTCAGGGGTGATTGTGTTCCGGTATTTTACCGGATTTCCGGTATTTTCATGAGCGATTCTGGTATTTTCATGGTCGAAAATACCGGATATAAAATATTTTTAATTATGCTTTTGTCTTCCCACCTTCCATATTTTTTTTTATTTTTCGAATTTTCGGTGATTTTCTGATAATTACTAATAATATTTATTCATCGAGCAAAAATGTTAAGATGCCATTCTATTGTTTTTGACCAGAAACTATTTGAAACTATTCAAATGTATGAAATGTGTCTTGTTTGTTTATGAAAGAGAATTTATTATTAAATATGTATAATTATAAAATTAGGTGTGTTTAAATAGTAGGAGCCTTGGTTTTTTGAAAAAAGCACCCCCCCCCCGCCCACACACACAAACACTTCTCTTCAAAACTTTCAGGTATTTTTTCATGAACTCACAATCACCCCTGAAATATATCGAGTGTTTGATAAAGGTTGAAAGCTTCATTTAAAGCAAAATTAGAGAAAGAAGAGGATTTTTATGGCCTAAAAATTTGGCAACAGTTGAAAAAAAGAAAAACTGCCAAAAATTTCAGTTGTTGAAATATTCTCAAAAGCATTACTAAGAAAGAATTCTCCATGTGTTCTTCAAGATATTGGTATCACGATCATTTCAGAAGTCTCATTAAAACAGATCCGCCAAACAAATTTTTGACGACCGAAAATCATGAAAAGTTTTGGGGTAACTATATAGTTCCCTTAAAATTTTGCTGATTTCTTTTTAAATATTTTTGTAAGGCATTAAATATTGCCAGAAATAAAAACAATGATGGTAAATTTCTTGCCTATTTGGCATGCTCGACGTTATAATAATTTTTCTAAATGTTCCACTAAGAGTAAAAATAAATCTTCAAGTAAATGAAACAGACTATTAACTGAAACTAAAATTTCCTCGAAATGGGAAATTATTTAAAAAAAAATAGGTACTCACGTTTTTTCTCCACTGCAGCTACAGATTTGGCGGTTAAAACAAATTTGGCGTTTTTTCTTTGTTTTGCTGCGGTTGTTTCTACATGTATGTACGCAATTGTTTACCCCCCTCCCCCCCAAAAAAAGCCAAATAAACAGCTAAATCTTTTAACCGCCAAATTTGTAGCTGCGGTGGATTTAATACGTAAGTACCAAAAATAACATAATACGCATTGTTAAATATGGTAAATTTCACCAAGCCAGAACGTATTCGTATTTTTAGAGCTTGAATGAGCCACATTGCGGTGATTTAAGATATTAGCTAAAGAGGTTAAACATAGCAATTTTGCGAGGACAAAGCAGATGTCTCTTGTTTTTTCTTTTACAAACTTTGGTGAAATTACGCTTCAACTTTTCATTGTTCTTGCAGTTCAGAGCTTTTTCATTCGGGAGTTATGAATACAGCGACAGCAGCAATGATCGTTTGAATTTAATCACGGGCAAAGCCGTGGCGGGTAACTCTAGTATAGAAATAAATGTATTTTGTACATGCTAAGAGCTAAATGTGAGCCCTTTGCTAGTAAATTTGGAGAAAAAGATGTATTTTCCATGTATTTATATGGGATTATTCGTAGTGAATGGAAAAAGAAATTGCAAAAATTTATCCTTCTCTCCCTAGATTTGTGAAACAACTTAACTAGGTAGGAGCGTCTGTAGAAAATGTCATACCTCCATTCAGAAGTGTAATTTAAAATACACATACACAAACAATGTGTTTTCATTTATGTAAAAATAAGAACTTAAAGCATCGATGGTGTCTCTGGTTGATATTCTTGAAAAACGGAAGTTTTAATGTAGTTTACTTCAAAAGCATGTTATTGTGTAATCCTATAAACTTACAATACACACCCGAAAATTACAACTTTTAAAATAAATCTCTGGATTATAGTCTGAAAAACATGGTAAATAAATTTCAAATTTTTAATAGTTTACATTTGATGCTAGTCTTTTCCTAATTTTCTATTCTATTTTAGGAGTTTGCAATTTTACACACTACTTCAAACCTACCAACTCACTAAACTTGGCATTACAGTATGTAAGCATTTGCACAAATTCATTTTCCAAGATTAAGTTGCAGAAAAATAGTTTACCAATATTTCATTTATGACTAGATGCAAGCTGTCTTCTGATACTTGGTCATTTTCCCTAAAAAAAATAAGACAAAGTTAAATCAAGTAAAATAACTTAATAAAAAGGAGGGAGAAAATGTGCAAGTTAAAAAATGATCATACCTGCATTCTTCCCATTTCAGTAATGGCAATGGTCCAACATCAAGACAGATGCCCAATTAAAAGAAAAATAAATAATTGTCTAATTATTTCAAAACAAAACCCAGTACACAAAGTAAATAAAACAAAAACAAAAGTCAACAAACTGATTAGAGGTAACATTGTCTCATTCTTAGAATGTTAAAATGGAGTACAATTTTAACCTTTAGGAACAGGATGGTACACATGTTGTACCATAAGTTTTTTTCTTTAGAGGACAAGGTTGAGATTTTCACTCGAACCCTTTGGAGCCGGGGATTTTTTCAAGGTTTCATACGTCTGGTACGACAGTTTATACCTTCTCTTTTCAATGGAAAAGAAATCTGTGGTTCAACTGTCGTACTACCTGGGTCGAAAGAAAAATTTCTAAAAATCAGCTTGGATCCAAAAGGTTAAAGTTTCAAAAGCAGGTGCAATATTACGTAATAGATAGTAAGTTATGGCCCCTAAGCCACGGCTAAGGTAGAAGCACATGAAGTACGCCGCAAACTCGGTCATTCCATCCAAGGAATGCAGTTTCGTCACACTTTGTTCCTTAACCCATTAATGCCTGACATTTCTTTTTCCAAAGATATTTTGTATACTGGTTACAAACAGTGTTTAATGGACAGGAAAAATAGTAAAAAAAATATTATGTAAAAAATAACATTTTTATTAAGGAAAGAACAATCGTCCCTTAAAACTTGCGATAGACCCCAGAGCACGGGCGTCGTTGGCGGGGGGGACGAGGGGGACATGTCCCCCCCAATATTTTGAACTCCTCAGAAGTCCCCCTCAATATTTTTAAATAATTTCGGAAAAAAAAAAAGAGACTTTCATTTCTAAATCAAAATTAAAACTCCAATCTAAACTAAAATAACAAAAACTTCCGTATCTACTTGAAAAACCGTCTGATTTATTTTCGCATGCAGATGTCTCGGGCTTTCGGTGCCTTTAGCATCGTTATTGGAGCAATCATTTTTCCCCTACAAAACCTATCACTACGTAGTAAGATCCAATTCCTCCACTTAACAATAGAGACTTTCCCTTTTCCTACCCCCCCTGCTCGGACAGAGCCAGGAGAAGTAATAAATAAATCTTAGAGGGGGTTTCTTGTGCTTTCCTTGTTTAGGTCACTTCCTTTGAAGTCGAATCTGTTATCTCCCGAAGATGTGATCTAGTCCATGCTAGGGAGGGACGCAGGGGTTGAGTCCCACAGCAAACATCCCCCTTACCTTTCTTTTTTTTCCTAAGAATTACACCTCTGATTCAAAGTGAATATTATCTCCATTGACACGGGGATGCGTCACCCTCCC
>JAXGGA010018852.1:0-21250 GCA_038373865.1 Uloborus plumipes | reverse complement strand
AAAACGCAATTGTAGATTATCTCCGACTATGTTACACAGAAAGAGGGGTTCAGGGGCTCGCCCAAGGAAATTTTTTGAAGTTGTAGCTCTAAAAAGTTATGGGATCAGCAATTTTCGAAATTAAAGTTCCGAAAACGTAATTTCAGTCGACTTTCAATGTTGTTTGGGGAGCAGTTTTCGGGGCTCTCCCACAGAATTTTTCGAAATTAAAGCCCGTAAAACGAAATTTAAGACTAAGTTTAATAATTATGGGGAAGGGGGGAGGGTGTATGCTCTCCCTGAAAATCTTCGAAGTTAGCTTTTAAAACGCAATCGTAGATAATCTTCGATGATATTATCAGTGGTTTCGGAGCTCTTCCCGGGAAATGTTTTCGAAATTAAAGCCTCAAAGGCGAAATTTTAGAAGATTTTTTATGATATAAAGAAAAAGGGGACATGAGGGGATCTCTTTAATGTTCCTAAATTGAAGTGCTAAAAACGAAATTTTTAACAATGAGGAGGGGCGAGGCGTTTCTCGAGGGTTTGGGTGGGTGCACTCTGATAAGATGTTTTGAAATTAAACACTTAAATGTGTAATAGACAGTCTTTGATTAATGGGGTTCGTTTACTCCCACCCAGAATTCTTTCATAGTTGAAGTTTCAAAAATTCTACTTTAGCAACGTTTTGGGGCATAAATTGAAGGGTTAAGGCTCTAATTTCCCTCTCTTCCCTTTTCTTTGCTACGTCCTTATCTTTTGGTGTTTTAAATTATTGATAAGAATGTTATGAAAAGTCTTCCCTATAAAGTTTTTTTTTTTCTTTTGCATAACCATTTAGTGCTTTGGTTTTTCCTAGTAAAATCGTGAGTTTTAAGCCTAATATTTTATTTAGTTGAAATAAGTGTTCAGCCCTCAAAAAAACTCAACATTTTGGACTAATGCTGTACTTTTCCATAATGCACTAGATATTTTTTTTGCTTTATTTATTTTAAATATTTTGCAGCCTGAATCTCCAGAAAAAGTTGGTTTACTTTCGCGTTTTACAATTAAAGAAACTACTAAGGTGACTATTCATTAAAATATTTGTAATCTCGCTCACTGCATTTTAATTTTTCCCCCCTATTCAGAACACACCTCTGCGACATGCGTACTTTTTTCCACTTAACTGGGCTTTTTATGATATTTTAATTAACGATATAACTGTAAATACGTCGGCAGTCTATATGAAGGTATCATGGTTATCCATTTTTCTATTAAGCTGAAGTTTATGTGGTTAATCAAAATTCTCTTGTTACATTTTTTTTTCAAAAGTAAAAAAAAAAACCGCACAAATTTTAATTTCATGCAGTGATTTTTTTTCCCGCAACGCAATACAACAAGCATGCATCCCCCCCTCCTTCCCCAGGGGGGTCATGTCACAGACTCCACCCTTGAATTTTAAGAGGATTTTGTTTTACGATGTCTTTTGTCTTTTCTTTGGGGCTAGAGAGTCTTGTTCTTGTGGATTACATCAACTGTGTTGACGGCCACTATTTTATTTTTGAGACTGAAAGGTTCAAAAATAATATATAGTATCTCTTATAGTGGCTATCACTTACTTATTTAAATCGTGTTCCATTTCAGCCCATATCGAATCATAATATCTTTGCGCTATTTATCTGTTAGTCTTTGCCACTATAAATTATATTTTGTTTGATTAGTTTCGCATTTATTTGAACAGTGTAAAGAAAAGAACTGCTTAAAATGTTTCTGCTGTTCTGTCACCTAAATATAATTTAAGTTTACTTTGCCTACCTGATTGTAAGAAAATGTGTGTTAAATATATGTAAGACTTTTTCAGATACACTGCGATGCAAAAGTTTAGACAAAATGCAAATATGTGAATAAAAAAGAAACTATTCAACGAAATGTTTTCAAATTTCTACTGCAGGTACACAATATGGTCCCAAATACGTGTCTGGAGTTCTTATAACTATAACTGGAATCAAATTTTGTATATTACAAAAGATATTTTTTTACATTGTTGCAAAAGTTTAGACAATAGTCAGATTTTATGCAAATATCCCTTGAAATGTGATTGGTGGAGGAAAAGCGGGACTGTATTGTTCATTTATAAAGTGCAGAGATTGCTGAATAAATAATCAAAATCTCAAAAGCTCTTTAGTTCTCGTGTAAAGAAGATGAGAAAGTTTGGAAGCCGAAATTTGAAAATGAACCTACTTTATTAATTTTTTGTCTTTTAAATTGTCTCTAGTATGGTAGTACATTGTTTTTTACTTTGTGGAGAGCAAATTCAGACACTCGTATCGATCAAAAAGTCCAAGAAAAATTGTATTTCTTAAGGATGAAGGAATTGAAAAAACGGCTCAGACTGACGATTCGCCCCTTAATCCTACAAAACTTCAACTTGGGTCAAAACCAGCACGTGGCAGCATAAGTAGATGAACAACTGAATCGGAATGCATAAAAAAAACAAAGAATTGTGCCTGAGCCTTTTCAGACAGAGTGTCCCAAATAAGCCAGATTTTATTGGTAAAAGTAGCACAGCATATGATCATTGGATATTTCTCAAGTCCCGCGAAAAGAATTATAATCCATCTAGGCCATCCCAATTTTAATAATGTTTATCAAAGAAAGTACCATTCATTTTTAGTCACGATGATACATATGCTGTTTTTCACATTAAAATCTGGCTTATTTGGGACACTCTGTCCGAAAAGGCTCAGGCACAATTCTTTGTTTTTTTTTATGCATTCCGATTCAGTTGTTCATCTACTTATGCTGCCACGTGCTGGTTTTGACCCAAGTTGAAGTTTTGTAGGATTAAGGGGCGAATCGTCAGTCTGAGCCGTTTTTTCAATTCTTTCATCCTTAAGAAATATAATTTTTCTTGGACTTTTTGATCGATATGCATGTCTGAATTTGCTCTCCTCAAAGTAAAAAACAATGTACTACCACACTAGAGACAGTTTAAAAGACAAAAAATTAATAAAGTAGGTTCATTTTCAAATTTCGGCTTCCAAACCTTCTCATCTTCTTTACACGAGAACTAAAGAAGAGCTTTTGAGATTTTGATTATTTATTCAGCAATCTCTGCACTTTATAAATGAATAATACAGTCCCGCATTTCCTTCACCAATCACATTTCAAGGGATATTTGCATAAAACCTGACTATTGTCTAAACTTTAGCAACAATGTAAAAAAATGTCTTTTGTAATATCCAAAATTTGATTCCAGTTATAGTTATAAGAACTCCAGACACGTATTTGGGACCATATTGTGTACCTGCAGTAGAAATTTGAAAACATTTCGTTGAATAGTTTTCTTTTTATTCACATATTTGCATTTTGTCTAAACTTTTGCATCGCAGTGTAGTATCAAAATGTTTTGCGAGAAACTGAATTTTGTAAATTTTACCCAAGTTACTTCTTAACCTAATAATAAAAATATAAAATTTTCAGAACTCGTTAAGCACTAACTTCAGTTCGAAAACTCGTTGTGTCCAACATATATTTTAATTTTTAATCAAACAGATACCTTCAGTTTCTAGTAGTTGTTGTCATCTAGGAAATAATAAAAAAAATTACCCCTGTCCCAAAGTGCTTTTTCCCTCCCTCCCCCCGATTATTTTTGGGGGGAGGGGTGTAGTTTTAATCAGACCCGTCAATTGAAATTATTCCAGGAGAGGGATCGATAAAGGAAACGAACTCTAAGCATGTTGTCTCGAAAAGTAACAAGCACCGAACCGCTAAATAACGAGCGCAGTTTAAATAAAAAATGAAAGTATTTTCTTGAATATTTTAAACTAATTAACTTTTATAAACACACAGTACAAAAAGTCTTTTTAAAATATCACTCATGTCGCCATCTATTGAGGAGGAAAGATAGTATCCTTGAAATACAATTCAGTTTAAATGTCAAACAAATTTCATATTACATATTTTCTTCATTGCATCAATTTTCAGCATATGTTAAAATTATTTCGCGGTGTTGCATTTTGACTGAAATAATGCAAGTTAAAATCGTGTGAAAACGGATTAAAACCATACTTTGGAGCCGCTTAACTAAGGAAAACAACAATCCTCAACCAAAATAACTGTGGAGTTATCATCGCCAGATATAGTACAATCAATAAATACAAATATAACCGTGAGGTGCTGTTTCTGTAAAGAACTATAGAGCACTGAAATGTGGCTTTTTTGTCGTTTTGCTGCAAACGCGCTGCATATCTTCAACTTCGAGTATTTTTACTGAGCGAACAAAATTTTTTGAAGGGCTAAAAATTTTAGAATAATCACTTCACATGACCTTTTTTCACATACGAAAAAAATGAAGAAAATCAAAAAATCTCTTTTACACCTTGTATGAATTTCAAAAATTAATGGCTCTTAAACCAGAAAGTAAATTTTACTTCCTCATTTAAAGCCAAGTTACTAGAAGGATTCTTTTTTACTTTAGAGAGAAAATACTGTTTTACTTGCTTTCTAAATATTATTCAAAAAGTTAATAATTATCATCTAAGACTAAATAAGCCAGTGATTGTTATTATCGAAATCTAAGTTATTCAGGAATCATAAATTTCGGAAAAATAGGTGAAATTTGATAAATCGTTAAAAAACTAAAATAGACTATGAGAATCGTAATTTTTTTTTACAAAACCGTAAAAGTTGAAGAAAATTTCGAAATTCTCGACAAAAATCGTAGTTTTCGGCAATTTTTTGTCATATTACAGAAAAGGAGAATGGGATGCCTCCCCCCCCCCTCTTTTTTTCTGTCTTGAAATCAATTTTAAACTTATTTTGATGAAGTTAGAAACACCGGGGACTCACCCGGAAATGTTCTGAAATAAACGTTTTAAAAACGCAACTTTAGGCTGTCGTTAGAGACCTTAAGTGAGAGGAAATGTTGATAATTTGATATTTCTCTCGGAAAATTTTTGAAATGTTAATCTTGAAGATGCAATTTCATACTAATTCTGGTAGTATTTTTTGGACAAATGTGCAAGGCCGTGCACAGGGGTGAGAAAAAATACTTGTATCGAGTCTGAAAGGGCTCCCAGATTTCAGAAATAATTTCTTAAGTAGATTTCTTTTTTTAATAAGTAGGGTAAGGGTGAATATCAGGAAAAGTGCCAATTTGACCATGGAAAATTTCAATTTTTAAAGATACTCAGAAAATTAAATTAATTGGGTATTTCAAATACACATTAGTAACAATATTTTTTAAAAATTCGGGGCATGGTCAAAGTGAAAATTTACCCCCCTTTTAGGGGGGTTGTCTTTCAGCGTTACCGGCATGATGAGAATGCTACCGAACTGACGAATATTACAGATTTTACACTTAGTGTACAAAAGTAAGCACTTTCACTACCTTTTATGTTCAAAAATAAAATAATTATTACTTAGAATATAATAATATTTTCAGAGTCTGAAAGCTTTTTAGTTTTATAAATAAAATTAGAGACTAATTAAAAGTTAGTTAAAGTCTAAATAAGTGCGACAAAGTTTTTTTCAAACAGATAAAGAGGTTAATAGTTAAAAATGAAAGTAAAATAAAATTCTTAACACAATCTCAAAAAACGAAATTAGATCAAAACAGTCAGAGTTTGGTGGGGGAGGGAGATTTTCACTAAACTGTTCGTAAAATTTCCATTTTAAAACAAATATATTTTTGGGTGCAGTAGTTAGGAACGAAGGTCGGAATATTAATGTAAAAGAAAAGAGGGTGAAAAATGGCAATGATTTGTTTGAAAACTCAAATTTTGCAGAAAAATTAATGTTTTTGAAGCATTTAAAAAACAATGAATAAACTGCTAAAATGCGAAAATTTGGCAGGAAACACGATGCACTTGAATCTACCTTTGTACTTTAAAACTCAACAAACTCATAACTCGAAGAAAAAACATCGGTAACGCACGCTTCAGTTTCGTAACAAATACCTTCTACTTTGGCGCTGCCGACATGACCGCTGCCGACATGACAAATTTCCCGCAATATGATACCTGAACATCCCTAATTAAAGATTCGGAAATAAAAACACCTTATTATGTCCATGACAATAGGTTTATTTTCCATTATGCAAAAATAAATTGAAAAATTACTTTATTTTGGGTCTTAAATTCCGCTGCCGACATGACACTTCATTTGATAGAAACAGAAAAGGCAAGATTGAAAAAATCTTACCTGTAATTCAATGCAGCCGAAGTGAAAATTTTCTATTGGAACTGAAACATCACATATTAGAGCTTCACCCAGCGTAATTTTTTGGTGACAAAAAATGTTTTGTCTAGATTTTATCAATCCGGAAGTTGGCTCACTCGTCATGTTATGAAAACTTGTGACAAGCAGAAATTGCTTTTTTTTTCGATCTAAATTCATTTTAACTTAAACACAAGAGTTAATCGTCATAGATGAACATAAAACACGTTATTTAATTTTGTATTTGTTTCTGCTGCGATGTTTTATAAACCACAGGATTTTTTTGAACTTTGCGATTCGAATGTGTGACGCGCTGCCGACATGACATTGAGGCAATAAAAAGAGTTCTATTGTCACAAATTAAAGTAAAACCTGAAAATTTTGTCATGGATTGTATGTGCGACGCAGTTTACTGTATGGGAAAAGAAAAATTTTGGGTTTTTATTTGGAAGTACTTGAGAAATTCATTTGTGACTTAAATTAGCACTTTTCCTGATATTCACCTGTAAGTGCTCCAGTGGTCGGCCATTTAAGAAATCTTTTGTGGATCTTGGCTAACCTAGAACTTTCAGCTATCAATACAGCAACAAAAACAAGGTAAAACTTTAGAATGAACCTTTCTGATAGTGAATCACCTACTTGTTTCAGAAATTTAAAAAAAAATTATGTTAAAATCCAAGCTGTTGTCAACACTAGTAAATGCTCCAGTAGTCGGCCACAGAAATCCAGTGCTCGGCCACGTTGAATCCAGTAGTCGGCCACTTCATTTTCATTGAGCTTATCTAATATAGTGGGTTGAATTAAAAAAACAAAATAAAGGGAAACTTACAACGAACCAGACCCGTCATTTGGGGGGGGGGTCAGGGGGGGGGGGGTAAATTGCTCCCCCCCCCGGTTTTGAGAAATCAGATAATTAATATATAAGTGGGCGTGGTGTTTGCTTTTTTCCGATGAAATTGCATTGTGTTTGCACCCTTTGTCCCCCCCCTCTAAAAACGTGAAATGACGGGCCTGCAGCGATGCATTATACTTAGACTGGTCATATTTTTCGTGGTACATCTGGTACTCAACTGTGTAGATGATCATGTTAGTGTACTTCTTGATACACTATGTGCTTTACTTATTTCTCTAACTATCAATCTACCATTATCAATTTTAGACAGTACAATTAGCACAGAATTCTCGGGACATTAATGTTTTTATACTTTAGCTGCCTAAAAACAGTTTTATTTTAAAAACTCGCGCTAAAAAAGTATTTTTTTCTGAATAACGTCTAAAAATATGTCTATATCAAAAAGAAAATAATTTAAAACATCAAAAAAAGCTTCATAAGGGTATGAGTATAAATGGCGCAACACTTTTTTCCCAACATACTTGGCCCCCCTCCATCCCTTTTTCTCAATGTTTCACAATTCAAGCTACCCTCCCCTACCACACTATAACACACAAACAAATTGTTATTAAGGAATTATTGTTAAATTATAACTAAAATTGAGTATTCTTTCTGCGATATGAATTTATTACCGAATGACGTTTTAGTTTTATACCACAGGCAAAGCCGTGCGGGTACCGCTAGTTGTTACATAAAATGCTTTTGTGCGAACCAAAATATGAAAACTCATATTTCTTGTTACCTCCCCCACCCCTGCCGCAATCTGTCACAGTTTAATTAATCACCCCTTCCTCTTGTTAAACCCGGACACCGTTTTAGGACGATCTCCAGAAATAAACAATTTAACTTTGTATTGTGAAGTAAGTGATAAAAGATAAAATAAATGTTGTTGCAACAAAGTATTACGTATTGCGTATACGTAGTTTGGGCTTAAAAGAAAGTTATAAAAAAAAAAAAGCTTCTGAAGAAAAGAATTTCAGCAGCACTTACTAAAGATGCAAGAAGGGACAAAATAAACGAAGTTTATATAAAATGTACAAAATGTACTTGCTTAGGAAGTAAAAAAACAGGAATAGTTTTCTAGTGAACAGCAGTTTTTAGTAATACTGACCAAAAAATCAAGAAATGAAAAACTGCTTTACTGTTTATGTAAACATAGAGACGTAATAACACAATTCATGACCAATAATCACGTCGGCACTTAATTGGTTCACATTCATTAGAACGGAATTTCAACATACGGAACATAAAACTAAAACTGTAGTTTCAGAAATGATTGCTTCCAAAACTGTGCAAGTAAAAATACATTCAAAAATGCGCTGAAAGGAATCTCCATCAAAGCTTCATCTAGCACAGAATGTTTCACTGAAGCAAGGTTATTTGTTTTAAACTAATTGAAGTAAGATGAAATAAGGAAGTAAATGGAACTCAGGATTTCATGAAAGTAATCTTACAGCTTTCGAATTTGGGGAGACTCATTAGTGAAAATGTACCAACATTTGAAACAATTATCCTAAATAGAGCACAGGGGTCTTGAACCTTTGGTAAAGCAAAAAGTTAAGCATAATAGCAAAAGAAAGAATAACTACATGCTTGGCACTCATTAAATGACTTGAGCCTATGTGACTATTGAAGTAATGCATCTTATCTCCTATAATTGGGGGATGTTTATTAACTGCCGAATAAGTATCAATAGAAGTCAAATCAATCGTTTCGCCAATTTCATGAGTTTAAGATAAAATTTGATAAGAAAAATTATTAAAACACTATTTGATAATAACTAGATGAGTATTAAAACTTATAATCTTAACTCAACGTATGCGTATTTAAAAATCTCTTTTTTAGAATTTTCAATTAAATTTACAACACTAGGAGCAATAAAATGCCGAAATGGTGGTCAAGGGGAGTTAAGACATTTAATTTAATTACTATTTTTCGAGAAAAATAAACTTTGGAAAAGGTATTTTTACTCAAAACAGTTAAATTGTCGCTGTATTTCAATAAGTTAATTTAGTTTTAATTTGATGAACCCATATTAAGAATGAAAAGCTACATTAAGTATGTGGCCGACTACTGGATAAATCATCCAAACTGCTTAGAACCAGTGGTCGGCCTACCATGGCCGACTATTGGAAATGCAGAAGAATTCTGTACCCAGTAGTCGGCCACCCCTTTAAAAAACAATCGAGTCTAACCAGGAGTTCGCTCTTTCATTGAAACATTATGTTAGAATTTCCATTAAGATAAAAATCACTCAAATTTACAGTAGAATTAAATTAATAAGTGTAATTGGCCATTTTAAGAAGACGTGTCCTCTTAGCTGAAAAATAAGCAGAATCGCAATCTTGGATGACGGGCACACCATTCAAAATGAAATGACTCATTACTAATTCAAAAAAAAGTACCCAAAACTTAACTGCCACTGGTTGATGATTGATGATAGGTACATGAATGTGTGAATGCGCCATATCTGATTTTGAATTAAAAATGTACTATTTATGAGGAGTTTTATGTCATTGTGGCCGACTGATGGAGACTGGCCGACTACTGGAGCACTTACCCTATAATTCAAAAGAAAATATATTCAAAGATGGGAATAAACTTACATTCTCAAGGTAAAATGTTAGCAAATGTAAGAAATGTATATTTAAAAATAAGAATAATTTACTTAAAATATTTAGGGTCAAGTTATGTCAAAAAAAGCTCGTTTTGTTAGCGCTTTTGAACTTATCATAACACATGCACGACCAATTGAGCTTTAATCAGAAGAAGGTATTCTCCGCTTCAGTTATGATACTATCGAGAACTGCATCCATAACTTAAATCCATAAACTCATAATTTTCAGCGTTGAAAGAGAACTTTCTAGAAACCCCGAAACCCATCTGCAATGTGTTATATGTTGCAATATTTGCAATTATAAAGTTTTTATTGATGTTTCTTTGTAGCACAAAGGTATTTGTTCATTTCTTATCAGTAGAATTATTTTTAAAACGCTCGGAGAAAAAAAAATTAGTTGGGATAAAATTTAAGCTAATATAAAAACCTATTGCAATTATTCAGAGTAAGTTTGAGCCATTCTGGTTAACTTTGTGCCGCTTTAATTTTTTTAGTTAATTTGACTTATTTCAAAACACTAAAAGGCCCAGTGCTGAACTTATCAGACAATGTTATGAAAACAAAACATTCCGTTCTTTATTTTACAAAAAAAAAAAAAAAAAAAATACCAATGTTATAGACAGCTAATTCGATAATTGGGTCATTCTACAAAAAACGTGCTTTTTTAGGTCCAGGGTAGCGGGGTCCAGGGGGTTTCAAAACTATTTATTTTTAAACTTTTTTTTAAATGGATTTTTTTTGATGAACGGAAAGAAACTCGTCTGTCTCGGCTACATGTCACAACAAATTTCCTCCCACGTTCTTTTTCATTTATTTGCGCAAAACAAAAAATATATAGCAGATTTAATACAGTAATTTGAAGCATTAGTTTTTTGTAGTTTAGAAGAATTATATTACAAAATCGAAAATATATATAGCATTAATAATCCTTTGAGTCACAGTCACAATTTTTCTGGTATGCTCCGTTCTGGATCAAATTAAGTACAAGAAGCTCCTATAGATAGCAAATTTTCCGCTCATTACAGAGATTTAGAGCCACAGGTAGCCAGTTTCAAATTTTGGCTATCATAGTGTGAAATTGTGAACTTATAGACTAAGATCCGTCTTAGGTTAACCTATCCTCATCGAGTTTCCTAATAAGCTATACATAAAAATGTAGATAAATATATTCCTAACACGATGGCATATGGCTATCTAAACAAAAATGATCCAATCATAGGGTTGTAGCGATTTGAAGTTCCAGTAGAGTTGAGAAAAACTGCATTTTTTGTGCAGGTATCTTTAAATTTTGCAAGAATCGGCAGTTTACTGCAGTTCTTTGAAAATTAAAAGCAGATCTATATCTCTCATAAATAGGGATGCACCGATTAATCGGCAGAACCGATTAATCGGCCATAATCGGCCACTTCGCCGATTAATAATAATCGGCAAAATGTTGCCGATTAATCGGCGGAAAAAATATTTTTTAAATATCATTTTTTAAAGCATACTTTCACCAAGAAACTATAATAAACTAGCTGACCCGGCCACGCGTTGCTGTGGCTAAAGTATGGGTTAAACTATAATGTTTCAATAGAAACGAAAAACTTTATTGCCGTTACAGAGATCAACTTTATATAAATATGAATTTGAGGTCAAAATATGAAAACAATCGAACGAAATTTTTCCTAAGTTTGCTAGAAACGAAAAATCAACAAAAAATGTAACATTTTAGTACTTAGAAATATTATATTCAAGCTTGTAACAATTGAGTTAATTAAAAATTTGCTAATTGCTATTGTAACATTTTATTTTTTAATGTAACGTTTTATTTTTTAATAATGTAGGTAGGGTAGATAATTAACCAATACTATTTGTTATTTTTTGAATTATAAGCATTTTTAATTTCAGTTTAACTCAACACTAATCGGTGCACAATATTCTTTGTTAATCTGTCTCTTGTAAACAAAAATAGATTGGACGGTTTTCCCACACGGGAGCAAGCGACATATAGTTGCCCATGGGAAAAACATGGATTTTCTAAATCTAAACCGCAAATTGACATTGTTTGTCCTTGGGACTTATTAATGGACATGGCGAAAGCTAAACGAATGGGAAACTGTAGCCTTTTGAAGGGTATTGAAGATTCTGACGGTGTCATTGGGATACGTGGCAACAGAACTACTTCATCTTTAAACTTGCCAGTCAAAATGACTGCCTCAATGATGTTCCCGGTGATTTTTTTGATAACTAAACGCGTACCATTGCATAATCTCGGTGGATTTAAATTACGTAGAAGAATGATGGGTGAACCAATTTTTAACCGCAGATTATGTGGTGGCATTCCGGGTATGTTTAAAGAATTTAAAAACTCGATGGGAAAATTTACACTTTCATTTTCCTCAATAACAGTATCAATTGATTTAAAAGACATTAAATCTCCTGGCAATAGCTGCTGTATCTGAAAATTGATTTCGTCAACATCATTATTTTTTGCTGCCAAAATAGCCCGATTACTGAGCCAATTATAATTTAGGTGATTTTGTTTTATGTTCGGAAAAATACTTTCGATTAATTCATTTTTATCTTGAACAATAGTGCAGAAGTTTTCTGGCAGTTTAATACATTGCGTGTTAGGTTGTAGTCCCATTCTACCATTTCCTATCTCTAGCAATTGTTCGGAAAATATTTGTGCTGATGGATCGTTTAGAAACTGTACGCGCATGTTCACGGTTAATCGAAGTGTTTCAACATTTCGCCATAAAAATGATTGTTTTAAACATGCGTTTATCTCATCAGCGAAAGTAGAGCGAATAATAACCGGCAAGGTCTGTCGGAAATCTCCAGACAGTAGTAGGACAACACCACCAAAAATTTTATTGTTTCCATTCAAATCTTGCATAGTTCTGTGCAATGCTTCAAGAGAATGTTTGTGCGCCATTGTGCACTCATCCCAAATTATGATTGAACTTTTTTGCAGCACTGCAGCTATCCCGCTAGGTTTTTTGATGTTACATAATGCATTTGGTTTGTTGTGAATGTCTAATGGCAGCTTGAATACTGAGTGTGCAGTTCGCCCACCATCAAGCAAAGTTGCTGCAATGCCTGACGATGCAACTGCCAGTGCTATTTTGTGTTGTGAACGTATCTTGGCAAGAATCAACGACAGTAAAAATGTCTTGCCTGTTCCAGCTGGTGCGTCCAAGAACAAAAATCCACCTTTCTCAGCAGCAACAGTCCGCATAATCCGATCATAAATATTTTTTTGTTCAGCTGTTAGCAATGGCTCATTGTTCGCGATAGTTGCGGCTAAATTGCCATAATCATATTGTTTTTCTCGTTGTAAAGCACTGTTGACCAAGTCGGTGGTCGGGCGATCAGGTGATGGCATACCATAATAATTTAGTGGTAAATTTGAAATTAAAATACATAAATCCTCGATCAACACTAACGCTTCATTATACATGTGTGGCGTGTAATCTATGTTTGAGCATTGGTCTATTTGTCTAATTCGGTGCAATATGTCTTCTGTCATACAATTTTTGTACTTTTCCCACAAAGTGGATGCTTGCGATGGATGACACGTCGTTAAAATGATTGCAAACAGTTGACGAATGTTATTCGGCGCTGATGTCAACGCAGCATCGGCAAGTGTTAGGTCCCAGTGGTTATCGTCCTCTATCAATTGAAGTTCGTGACATGCATCTTGGTACGTATTGAAAACTCGGCCATTAACTGTTCGCAAGAATTCAAAAGATGTTGGTCCGGGAACATTCACCAATAACATACGTAAATAAAAACATTCACGTTGTTTTGGATGTACCGTGTAAAGTCTCCCCAATGTCTTAGCTTTGAATATACCTGTAATAGAAGGATGTGGTTTTCCTTGTTTTCGTGGCTCCCATTTTTTACCTGATTTGTTCCATGTAAAATAGCGAGGGACATCAATGTATAGTAATGTGCTGGCGAATCGGCCGAAAATATCAGGTTTTAGGCACAATGTAAAAAATTCCGTTAGTGTCGTTTTAGGAGCCTCAAGCGCTCTTTGGAGAGCATTTTCTTTAGTGAAGTATACACGTTGACCATTTTCAAGATGTACTGCTAGATGCTGAACAGAAGGGTCTCTTTCGTGTATGGGAAAGCTAAGAACATGCCAAATAGCTTCGTTGGAGCTTATATATCTACCTATTTGGTATCGTGTTATTTCGTCATTATTATTTACGTTTTGTACTTCAAATACGGCTAAGTCACTGCCTTTATTGACATATTTGCAAATGTACTTAATTGACTTTACAGAACTACAAAATTCGACATTAATATGAGCCTTATACGTTTTTGAAAGTAATGGTGAGTATGGTACCACCCACTGATTGTCAATTTCTACTTGATTTGTAGAATTAGACTGTCGCATTGTGTATGTATGGCCACCATTCTCAACATTTCTGCGGCAATACATAGGATAGCCGTCAATTCCCGTGATGGTATCATTTGTACACGGCTTTGGGAAACGCTTCTTGCATCTTCCATTTTCCATGCATGGTGATGTCGTGTTAAAAGCACCACACGGTCCGTGGATCATATGATGGGTCACAATATCAAACAATTCTTGATCACTTGATGGGTCCGGAATTTCGGCTGAAATTACTTGATCAATTTCTTCTGGACGGATTTTATCGTGAAGCCAAATTAAAATATGGGCATGAGGCAAACCTCGCTTTTGCCACTCAATCGAATATAGCCAGCAACGTGTGTTACCAAAAATTGAATATTTAGCAATTAAAGAAATCAAAGATTTCAATTTTTGTTTGAAAACACGTGCAGTTATATCATGCCGATGTATTGTTTGCTGCCCTGGTAGTAGTAAATTTCGTATTTCCTCCCAATTCGGATTACATGTAAATGTAATAAATAAATCTGGATGACCGTAATTACGTACATAAGTCATCGCATCTTGCATGTATTCTTGCATGTTTCGTGGACTGCCGATGTAACTTGAAGGTAAAATGAAAGCATTACCTATGTCATTAGGGTTCAAATTTCCATCGATGCTTCCGACAACAGCATCTCGTAAGTGAATATATTCTTCGGATCTTAATTTAGCCTGGTTATATCTAATGAATCGCAAGCGTTCGCTTTCAATTTTAGCGTACATATCCACAATGTACTGATGGAATAGCTGACGTAATCGAAGGATAAAGTTGTCCTGATTACATCTAATCATCAATCGGTGCGCATAGTAGTTCATTAAACTAACTTTTTTATCTTTTTCATTACCTAAAAAGATAAGAAATCGAAATTAAGAAGTATAGTGAGAAAATTTGTAATAGTAAGAAATTGTATAGTTAATTGTCAAATTTACCAGTATTTGGATCATGTTGTTTGATGTTAAGGTGATATTCATCCTGTCCTTGCCAAAATATTAATGGGTACTGGAGTGCATCATATGAACGATGTAGATCCGAAATTGTACTGACAGTGTTATCCCGCCGTGTTATTTTTATAGCTCTATTGTCAACTGTATCTCCAACCATAATAACAGCAACCTCATCAACAGTTGGCGCGTTGAATCTTCCATCATGTTCTCCTAATGGTACTCTGTCAGCTTTGATGACGATTTGATAGTTGTCATTTTGCAATTGTGGTGACACTCTTTTAATCAGTTGAATGAGTTGATTCTGACGTTCTAGAAAATTTTCCAATACAATCACAATTTCTCTTTCTTCTGCTTGTTCAATGAAGTTATATTGGCACCGAGTTGCCACGCGTTCTTCACAACTGCCCATAAAATAAATTTGGAGAAACTTCGGACTCTCATCAGGCATTGGCATTAATGACCCGATTCTATGATACACCTGGCCTTGTATTTTGAACGTAGTTTCAAAATTACGTTCATCAGATGCGAGATTGCAAATTTTAGTTGCCCCAAACGACGTCATTTGGAAGCAAGAATTAAATTTGCGTATCTTGCGCAAAAATAATTTCGAATCATTTGAATCGCCAGCAAGAAGTGATAGTAAAGGTTCGGGTGGGGTGGGTAGAGGTGACAGCACAACTTTACCTGATGCGCAACACATGCCGGGTGTTTCATTGTGAAATTTTAATGCCTGACAATATTGACATACTTTATCCATTGTACCAATAGCAATATACGAATGCGCAGAATAATTAATGTCTGGTGCATATTCGAACGCAAGACGAACAAATGATGAACGTGTTAATGAGCGACTGATCCGATGGCTCTGTCGTTCTCGTATTCGTGCTGTAGCTACGTGTTGGTCACGCGCCGCTCTTGCTCTCGCAGCATTCTGTCGTCGACGTTCGTCACGCTGTTCTTGATGTTCTTGTGCGCGACTCTCTGCAGTTCTGATTCTTTGAGCTCTGTCTCTTACAGTGATTTGTTCTGACGACTGATGAGCTCGTTCAACACGCATTCTTTGTGATCTTCTGGTTCTCACATTGTTGAGGTTCGATATTTTTGGTGGCATTTTACTGAAAATACTGTTTAAAAAAATTTAATTCAATTAATGAAAAATAATCAAATAGTACTTTTATGCATATTAATTTCATAACACTTTACACGTATTATTTAATTTAGGGGAACCAAGACGTTCTGGGCAGCGAAAACAGTCATGGCTGCAAATTTTGAGGCGTTGATTCATATTAAAATCCAATATAATGTAAAACATAATGTGTATAGAAAGATGGTATTCTTCTTATCATAAAACAGTGCACTTATTTTTTTTTCTCTAAGAATTTGTTTTCGAATAGCAAATACCTAATGTATTGTTGAACGATAATTTGCAAACTTATGGCTGCAGATAGGTACGCTTCGAAAACACAATTCTGAAAGAAACCCCTCTAAATTTCACAAATAAAAGTACACACATAACTGAAACTGCGTGCAAAATTTGGTTACAATCGGTTCAGTAATTGAGGAGTCCATTGGCCACAAACACAGGGACACGTAATTTTTATATATTAAGATATTACCTGTTTACTGCGCTCCGGAAGCTGTCAGAACGTGTGCTTTATGTCGCTCAGCCATGGAGGTGTCAAAAAAGGCTTAGTAAAAAGGCTTAGTAAAAAGGTTTAGCCAAGAACACAGAAAAGCTGGTAGCTAAATACATAATTTGCAATTAAAAATACATTGCGGTCCTAAATTGAGATATAAACTATCCTATCATTTAAGTTGGACCAAACTGAAACTGCGTGCAAAATTTGGTTACAATCGGTTCAGTAATTGAGGAGTCCATTGGCCACAAACACAGGGACACGTAATTTTTATATATTAAGATATATATATATATATATATATAGAGAGAGAGAGAGGTATTAAAAGGTTAAAAACGAGCTACAAGTTAATCCAAAATAAAAAAAAATATATAATAACATTTTAAATTTTTTATTATAAAATGTAAGTAATATAAAAATCTTTGATGAATGAAAATGAACAAAAATAAAGATTTTACTAAATCAAAGTTTCTTTCATAATTCCAAACAAATTGATTTTTTTCTATGAAATGCATTAGAGTTCGCACAAAATGCAGACACAAAAATATCTAAAGAAAAATTTCACGATACACGTAGAATGCATAAAAATGCTGCACAAAAGCTTAATTAAAAACGACAGAGCTAAACTAAGCGCAGCTGTTACAGTAACTTATTTTTTTAAATCATGCAGATTAAATGCTTTTTTTTGCATAGTTCTGCATAATAAACAAGTAGGATAAAAATATAAAATTAAAAGTCATCCAAAAAGAATAATTTTTGTATCCTGTTAATAAATTCAAAGTTTTTCAACGAATTTACTAAAGCACTTTTTGAGTACTTATATGTAATTCTTACGTATTCACCAATAACAAGGAAAAAATGATTTTAAATAATCAAAATAAAAAACTGAACTTATCGCAAATTTCATTATACACCTGATATTTCAATGTACCAAATTGAAAAAACAGTTATTTTTAGCAAGATTTATTCAATGAAAGCTCATCATTGATATCATCATACCAGTTGTGTAGAGAGAGCAAAAATATTTCTTAAACGAAAAAATAAACGTCCCACAGACGTTGTAAATTTACTTCACCATCCCAAGTAGCATCAAGTCATCGGATTTTGCTCGGTCGATCATCGAACTCATCGTAAACTGATTCCGTAACGCATGATGACATCGTTCCGATCAGTATCCGAACACGGTTTTCGATGAGCTAATTTTCATAGGAAAGCGATATCCTTCCGATCAACTTTCCCAATGAAAATAAGCCGAGCAGCCAAAATTGATCCTAAATTCATCGGCACGGGAGTGCACTGCTCGTAAATTGCTCCAAATCTCATCGTATTTCGAGCAAAACTCATCGGATTTCGCTGCCCGGATTCTGTTTCGCCGATGAGACATATTAGAGCAATTCCCAATGAGAACTCATCGGAATCGATCATCAGCCGATAAGAATTTCATCGGGTTTTGATGAATGGCCGATCATCGGCCGATGAGATTATGCTGCTAGAGATGTTTCAACCCTATACTTCAAAGCCAGACTAGCGTAAGTCACATTGTGATTACTTCGCAGTAGAAGATAAACAAGTGTGTCTGGCGCATACAGTGGCTGAGACGCGCGAGCTCTTTTAACACTAGTAAATAATTTAAGAGCTTTTTTTTTTTTTTTAGAATTGTGTTCTTATGATTTGATGCGGAATGAGATTCTACACACAATGAAGTAATAGCCTGAAAATCCCCATTTTTGAACTTGCGTTAGTTTGACCCTGACTTATAGAACCTTCATTTAAGCTTATTATTTATCCTGTAAAAAATGAATGTTGTTTTTACAATGTAATACAACTAACTTTATAGTAATAAACTGTAAAAATTGCTGATTTTACAGTATTTAAACTGGAACATCTGCTGCCAGCATTATACTGTTGTTTTTACAGTATAATACAGCTAAATTTTACGGCAATAAACTGTAAAATTGCTAGTTTTTGCCGTTTATTACTGTGCCTTTTACAGTTCTAAATTAAAGCCTTGACTGTCAGAATTATGCTGTAAAAACAACAGCTCATTTTTTGCAGTGTAAGAAAGTAAGTTCATAATATAGATGAGCGAAATATTATTTTTCGCGTGACTTAAGTGAAAAATTAAATGCTCTTGCTAACTTATCATCTAAAACATTAGCTGTGAAACTAGAAACTTGTACTTGAATATTTAAATAAACTTTTATGACAGAAGTGTATAGATTGCTTTATGTGTAGTTACGATCATTAAAATGACAAAAGAGAAAAACGTCCAGAGTGAAAGGATCATCTTTTCCCGTGCACCAACATCGATTATGTAGAGTCAGACGGCTCCTCTCTCTTTCTCATTTAGCATTTGATCCAAATTGTTCAAACATATCTTTTTAGGTTCTGAAAAAATTATCCTTGAACGAAATTTTTTTTTTATTTATAGCAGAAGCTCTTGAGCAAAGTTCGTTGACTCGGGTGTGCATACACACACTCAACACAGACTCATGGAGAAAGATACATCATAAGTAAAGAGCAAAAAATATATTAAGGTAAACGATAACAAGACAAAATGTAAAAAAGTAAAATGTAAAAAGATAGCATGTTAAAACATAAAATGCAAAAGGCAAAATGTAAATATATAAAATTCAAAACTGAAAAGCAATATTAAAAACTGTAAAACATTTAATTCGAAAAATCGTAAAATAAAAATATGTAAAAATAATATTGAAGTTAAACAGGTACATTTGAACTGCAGTTCTAATAGTTCGTCCCTGATCTTCCAATATTTTTCATAAATCTTGAACGAAATAAGAGCCACGTAGAAGTAAAAGGGTGTGAATGCCAAGTTGAAAATTGGAGGTAGTACAAATATGCAGTAGGAGAAACTCTCGTCTGTTTTATAACAATGGATTGTAATAACAGCTCTGGAAAAAATTTTCGATGAAAGCTTACCTATAGTTTTAGCTAAACATGCATTTCACTCCAATTTCTTTTCCTGGGTTTTCTTTTACTGGAGCACCATGTCCGAAATATTTAGAGTCTGTTTCCTCAACCAAAGATATATGTTCTTCTGCAATCCTAATGCAGCTATGCTAGCGGAGCTCTATTTCGTTTGCCATCACGGGGCCCCGATAGAACGCGGGCACGGTGTGACGAGGGGCTTAGATTTTGTTTATAGTTTATATTATTTTACTTTTTACTCCACATAAATCACAGATGAATCCCAGTTTCAAGTGTTAATTCAGTTATATTCCACATTCATAAACAAGTTTCTAACCAAGCCGCAGGGCCTTGTAAAATGCTAGTTTTGGTGAAAATTACGTAAGTTTAGAATAAATGTGGAAGATTTAAATGTTGTTTAATACCCTTTTTTTCAAACTCAATTTTGTCCTCCGATTTTGTTGTGTACATTTTTCAACTTGAATTATTTTTAACATTTATTTTTAAGATTTAAAAAAATTAGAAAAAAGTCATATTTTTGAAGAAATTCACGAACTTCAGGCCTCGTGCGGAACACCTAAACAATTTCTGATTAGACTGAAATTTTTTGTGGAATATGTGGGTAGGTAGGGGCAACTTTTTATCAACTTAGTAAAGTGAATTTCGAAAAAAAGTTTTTTTCGATACACCCTAATATGCAATCCTTGAATTCTTCATCAAGGTGAAATGCTAAGCTTCTGAAACAGCTTAGGGCTTCAACAGTCAGACTAAACCATAATAGACACCTAAATACATAATGGAAAAGTAATTAAATACAACGAATAATTAGTGTTTTAAAGAACTACATTTTTGAGATAGCTTTCTTTCAAAATTAACCTTGAGTATTTTTTATAATTAAAAAAAAGAAAATATTTAAGAACGTTGTATAATTAAGTTTATATATTAATTCATTTAATTTAATTAGATTTTTAAAATAAAATAAGTTTTAAAAATGATTATTATCTGTTTTTCTGTCTAAAAACATTTACTAACTTCTTTTAATATAAATTATAGATTCTAAGCAAGAAACCAGCAACGGTTAAACAATGCAGCCTTTGGTGCCTAGCGTCCCTTTTTAGGGACGTTCTTAAATTGCTATAAAATCCTAAAAAAATTCAAAACTTACAAAATTGCAAAAAAAGGTAAACTAAAACATCGATCAAAGTAGCACATATATCAAACACAGATAGATTTACTTGTTAATAACTTTAAAAACTTAGCTTTTTGTTCTTGAGATTGTGAACTATGTAATTTTTGATTAAGATCATAATCAAATGGCTACAGATCACAGTTTACAGCGGTTATGTGATGAAATCTGTTAATACAGAATTGAAGCAATACCAAAGTAATAATTGAACACAATTATTTGGTTGAAATGTTCATTTTTGGAAAATTCAGACTCACTTTTTGGACCGTCCCTAAAAAGGGACGCTAGGTATTAATGGGTTAATATTAAAACGGTGCTTGAATTTAAAATAGTTTTTATTTCCTACAGTGTTTAGATAATCTTTTCACAAACAAATATTTAGATCAAAGTAGCAACGTGTAACCCCTGCTACTTGTGTAACCTCTGCTACCAAGTGGTAATTTGTTTTAATTTTTTCCCT
>JAXGGA010018851.1:20000-21251 GCA_038373865.1 Uloborus plumipes | reverse complement strand
TCCCCTTCCCCTCTTCCTAAAAAATTTCAAATTGTTTTATATTTCACAAAATTGGTTGACTTTTTCACAAAATTATTTGATTTTTCACAAAAAAGGGACCCTGTGAAAAATCCTGGACAGACCCCTATCCTAAGTTTTCAATTCAGATATTTGTGTGCTTTTTATTTATTTATTTTAGCTTTCAAACATTCATTGCCCCCCTATTGCCACTCAAGAATTCATCGCCCCTTTTAGAAGTCATATCGCCCCTTGGGGGGGGGGGGGAACGCTCCCAGGTTGGGAACCACTGCTTTAGAATAATGTTAACAGATTTTAAAATTCTACAAAAAACCTATTAGTTAATTTAAAAATCTACCAGCAAAAATTGTCAAGAATGGCTAAAAATTAAAAATTCACTTTCTCATAAAATTTAAAATAATTATATTTTAAATTAAAGCGTTGACAAGAAACAAATCAATAACATTTATAGTAAATTAAAACGCTCAAGCAATTAAGTCATTCCATAAAAATTTCATTCTAGTAGGAGCACATTTAAGCGGAAGAGCAGATTGCGGTTAAATTTTCCATTTTATTCCAGTACTTTGGATTTTAATACAGAACAGACTTTACATTTTTGTTATATTTCGTACGGAATGTCTAAATAATGCCAACAACACAATTTTTCATTATCCTTCACTTTTCCCATGATTGTAACAAATAAGACACTTATTAAAGAATCTGAACACCATATATTACCTATTATCAAGTATTAAAAAAAAATTTTTAAACATTTTTATTTTAATAAGATGCCAATTTAATGCAAAGGCTCATCTATTTTGTCTTTCTTCGAAATAAAAGAATTTTCATTCACTATCTTAAATTTATGTGTTTAGTATAATTGTTAATTAAAAATAATCATTTTAAAAGAAAAATAATACAGCAAATGGAAAAATTTTTTAAAGTTTGCATGCATATTTGGGCACATATTAATAATTAATTTCTTTCCTGATAATTGATGATCCTTTCTTCCTTGATCTCTCAATATAGTTCGGTAATGGTTAATAAATACCCTGATCAGAAGAATAAAACTTACTGGAACCTAACATTTTCCCATAGATATTTTCCTTGGGATAAATCCAACAAGATAAATTTAACAAATACTTTTTCTACGAAAAGTTTATAATTAATTAAAGCAATATGAAAAGCCAAAACAGAAAGACATCAAAGGTTTAGAAAACTGATCCTGACCTTTCACACTTAAAAAACTTATTT
>JAXGGA010018851.1:0-7500 GCA_038373865.1 Uloborus plumipes | reverse complement strand
TAGATATTTTCCTTGGGATAAATCCAACAAGATAAATTTAACAAATACTTTTTCTACGAAAAGTTTATAATTAATTAAAGCAATATGAAAAGCCAAAACAGAAAGACATCAAAGGTTTAGAAAACTGATCCTGACCTTTCACACTTAAAAAACTTATTTTAAGCGTCATCGTACACCTTCATAAGACTTTTTTACTTTGCTACATTGTAAAATAGACACCAACGAATTTCGGCCAAATATCGAGAACAAACAAATTAAGTAGTAAACTGTCAATTTAAAAAAAATCAAGAAATATTATATTTCAAGAATACTAAAAGAATACTTATCTTTAAGGAAACTTTCCATTTTCACACGAGGCACGGAAAAAACATAAACATGCTCTGGTGTGCGGCTAGCATGTTGCCACTCACAGGTTGTTGTTCCAAATTTCCCGCCATGAAAGTGAATACATTTGCGCAGGCGTATTTTCATTTAAAAAACCTCTACTTGTAAACTTTGAAGCGATTATTTATGAATGTGTTAAAATAACAAAACAATGCAACATAAATGCCTTTGATGGTCCACTTAGCACGGATTTTGTTCAAGTTTGGAATTTTTAGCGTAAACATGATTAGGACAAGCGTCCCTATTATGGGGACCCTAGTCATTATTAATGCATTTTTTTTTACAGTATAAATCAATTCCTCATAAAGTTTAACCATATTCATAAACATTAGAGGACTATTAGTGGCCCATTGTTTCTATAAACAACATAGGAGAGTAACAGAGGGAAATAAAGTGGGAGTTGAATGCGGGGCCTCCTTTTCTTCCTCCGTGCGACCACGCTTCAGAGCAGCAAAATCACCGCAGAGCGCATGTCAAAATCACCGCAAAGCCTTGTCTACAGCTATCAAAACTCAATTTGAGTACATCAATACAACTCTGAATTTTACAACCAATATTCGAGATTGTTCTCAATTCGAAACTAAACTGTCCCTCGCGATAGTCATGACGTAAGATCATGTGACTTACACAATCACGTGTTTATTGCAGCCAATCCTGAGCCAGTAACTTCTTTCGGTCTGTGCAAAATTACGGGAACTGCCCATCATTTGATAGAAGGTCGTTTGCCGTTAAATTTACGGGCGGTTGAATTCAATTTACAGATTCGCGATATGATAACGGCCATTGCGCATTTTTCTCAAAGAAGGAATTTGACCGTTTTTTTTAACGGTCAAATCTACTTATTTTACGGAAATTTCTAAGAGTGTGACCTGATTGAAGTGTAACTGTTCCAACTAATAAAATGAGGATATTTCATTCAATTAAATTGCAGAAAGGCAACAAGAATGAAAATGGGCTTATTTACCTGAAATATTTCCTCATAAGCCAGTACTTAATTGGAGAATTTAGTTATCTTACTAGATTTACTCAATGCGGCGTATTTTGGCGACAAAGCTACCGTTGATTAAAATAACGAATTTCCAAATAGGGTAAGTGCTCCAGTAGTCGGCCAGTCTCCAGTAGTCGGCCACAATGATATAAAACTCCTCACAAATAGTACATTTTTAATTCAAAATCAGATATGGCGCATTCACACATTCATGTACCTATCCTCAATCATCAACCAGTGGCAGTTAAGTTTTTGGTACTTTTTTTTTGAATTAGTAATGAGTCATTTCATTTTGAATGGTGTGCCCGTCATCCAAGATTGCGATTCTGTTTATTTTTCAGCTAAGAGGACACGTCTTCTTAAAATGGCCAATTGCACTTATTAATTTAATTCTACTGTAAATTTGAGTGATTTTTATCTTAATGGAATGTCTAACACAATGTTTCAATGAAAGAGCGAATTCCTGGTTAGACTCGATTGTTTTTTAAAGGGGTGGCCGACTACTGGGTACAGAATTCTTCTGCATTTCCAATAGTCGGCCATGGTAGGCCGACCACGGGTTTTAAGCAGTTTGGATGATTTTTCCAGTAGTCGGCCACATACTTAATGTAGCTTTTCATTCTTAATATGGGTTCATCAAATTAAAACTAAATTAACTTATTAAAATACAGCGACAATTTAACTGTTTTGAGTAAAAATACCTTTTCCAAAGTTTATTTTTCTTGAAAAATAGTAATTAAATTGAATGTCTTAACTTCTTTTGACCACCATTTCGACATTTTATTGCTCCTAGTGTTGTAAATTTAATTGAAAATTCTAAAAAAGAGATTTTTAAATACGCATTCGTTAAGTAAAGATTATAAGTTTTAATACTCATCTAGTTATTATCAAATGGTGTTTTAATAGTTTTTCTTATCAAATTTTATCTTAAACTCATGAAATTGGTGAAACGAGTGATTTGACTTCTATTGATACTTATTCGGCAGCTAATAAACATTCCCTAAATTTCGGAAATAAGATGCAAAACTTCAATAGTTACATACCCAAGTAGCACACTTAGTTTTTTAAAGGTTGTAAAATGGTTATTAACGTTGTGACAACGGATTAAAAATGTTTATAAAACGTTTAAACGTTTTTTGTGCTACCTGGGTAGGCAGAGGTGGCGCTAGGATTTGCCCGACGGGGGAGCAAGCTTGCCCGACAGGGGGGCACAGATATAATTTTAAAATGTATCCCCCCCCCCTCCGTCCCCAGTCTTTTAATTTTTTTGATGCATAAACAAAAAAAGTATTCATTTTTACAGTAAAGCTAAAATTAAAACCAGAAAACTAAAAAATGAGCATTGAAACTAAATGAAAGCATAATAATGTACTTTATACAATTTTATTTTCCGAAAGAATTTCAGATACCCAAAACGAAAATGTTAAATAGTAAAGCAAGCGAAAATTTTGAAAACAGGCTAGTTCTATGAATGCAGGGCCTCCGCTCCCACTTATCCCCGTAGTTCTTAGGCGGCTGGTGTACTAAAAAAGTGGGGGGGGGGGGGGGGGGGTCAAAAGAAATGTGTGTGAGGATGGGAGGTATGAAGTCAGCCCCTCTAGAAGGTTTTTTTTTTTTTGTAAAATTGAGTTATAATATTGTATTTTAACATTACTGATTAAATGACCTCTAAAAAATGCGGAATATAGTCAGAAAACTCAACCAGGCCATATATGACTCATTCCCCCTTACGGTTCAAAAATCCATTTTACTAAATAACTTGAAAAAGTTGAAATTTTCAGCTTGTTATTGGCATTTTCTTCTTTTATTTTGGTGAAATAAATCGTTTTTCAATCCATCATTACTTTTTAACCATGGAAAATGAGGTTATACTTTACTGTTAGAAATGAGGAGGCCCCCCTTGGCCCCCTGTACGAGCCGCCTATGTTCTTAAGAGTTATGATTTAAAATGAAAAAGAAATATAATGAGGAATTTTTATGCTGAAATACAAGATAATTATGTAGACTTGGAAGGAATTCATAGTTCAACTACAAAAACTGCAAAAGTTGGTAACTATGTATTTGAAACTTACATCAGAGAAAGTTATAAAGTGGCATGTATGTAGCTCTAATTTTTGTACAGTGAACTCTCACTTATACGATGGCCCAAGGGACCAACAGAAAAAGGCGCATAAGTGAGAGAGACGTATAAGTGAACAAGCCTATTTAAGGGACTAAAACGCAACATAGTTTCTAATGAGAGAATGAATAAGAATGTTTCTATAGAAAAAGGACATATTACTACGTTGGCAATTACTATAACGTAACTACAATGATAAAGAGAAAACTAAAATTTAATCATACCTAATTACAAACTGTTCCCTTTAAAACGATACATAATAGATAATTGTCCCTGTCCGAACTTTAGTTCATGCGGAAAAAAATACCTTTCGTGAGCAATAAAGGTGAAAGTTTAAAGAGTAAAGTGAAGAAGAATGACTATTTTTTAAAGAAAATAAATTGATTTTTTTTACATTTTAGGGAAAATTCGGCGTATAAGTGAAATATTTATCTTTAGAGCGATGCATAAACGAATGATACTAACATTATTTTGCTATGAAATTATGTGCTGGGCCCATTTAAAATCGTCGTATAAGTGAAAAAGGCGTATAAATGAAGCGGCGTATAAGTGAGAGTTCACTGTAATTTGAAAGAAAGAATGGAAATTGCTATTCAGATAATATTGGAATTATTACTGAGTTATGAAGTGATTAACAATTCTCTCTCAGCCAAGTTTAAATAAATGCTGTCATTTATAGTATTTACACTTCATTTTTTAACCCCCCACACACAAAGGAAGGGGGGTATGTGTTTGACGTGTATGTGTATCTGTCTGAGGCACCGTACAGCCTAAACGGATGGACCGATTTTGAATTTTTTTTTTTATTCGAAAGGGGATTGAGAGTGTTCTTAGCTAGGTGCGGCTTCGGATGGTATTAATTAACAAAAATATTAATTAAAAACCTTTGAAAGGTTTTTCGGGATTTTAGCAGTGAAAACATACTTCAAAACTTTAAAAAAAATAGCACCAAATGAAAGAGAAAATTTTTCTGGGTCTGATACGATGTAATTGGATCTTCCATGTGCTCTATAGAACGCTAGTTATAGGCGTTTTTTAGCAAATGCAGCTTAGCCTTTATTCACGCGATCGGATCCGTTTTCATTGTTGGCAGACAAGGAACGCAAACACTTATAATTTAATAAAATGTTTATCAGTTGCCAGTTTCTATTTTTTTAACAAATAAAAAACTTGTAATTTTTAACACATGCAGCTAAGGCTTAAATCTACAGGATTGAAAATCTTTGTCGTTGTTGGCCGACGAGGAAAGAAAACTCAATGATTTAAAATGTTGTTGTTGCCAGTTTCTATTTGGGAACTATTAAAAGACTTGTAATTGGTTTTAACAATTTCAAATATCGAAAACAAGTAAATATATTTAGATTTAAAATGCTTTATGACCAGAGAAGTTCGTTTTAATATAAGATCGGCAATCAGGGTCGGGGGTTATTTAAATTTTTAATTTAATGTTAGTAGTTGTTCGACTTATAATGTTTGTTAAGTTATCAAAATTGATCTTAATCAAGTATATTATGTTCCTTTGACACTACTTTATAGGAATGTTGGATGGAAGGTCCAAAACCAAAAGGTCCACGAACAGAAGATCCACGTCCAAAAGGTCCGAAGTATAGAAGCCCGCGGACATTTTGGACGTGGATCTTCTGTGCGTAGACCTTATGGTTTTGAACCTTTTAGCCGGATTCCACTTTATAGATATGGCACTACAATACATAGGTTAAGGCTTTCAATAAATTTTCAGATGTAATTGTTTAGTTTTTGTTTTATAATTTTCCATCAAACATAAATGTCAGTATATATATCACAAATGAATGAATTTACAAAAAATATTACATAGTAAAAATTTTCCTCTTTTTTCAAGAAAGACCCATTTTTTTAGATCAGCGGTCCGGTGGACCGGCACCGCAGAAAAATTCGACTGTTCCTTAGAGATTTTTGATCATCCACCTTAAAAAAAGTTTTCACTCAAGAGAGAGAGAGAAAGAAAAATACAATAATAATACTAATAATACCCCATATACGACGATATTTTCATTAATATCGTGAATCGTGATTAATTTTCTTGCTTTTCTACGATTTTTAGCTATGTTAATTAGTTATATTTGATTATTGAAATAGTTACTTATGTTAGTCTTAGGCTTTTTTTGTAACTTCTTTTACATTAAGTAAGGTTTCACTTATATATTAATAAATTTATTTGTTATTTTTATTATTCTGTGAAAAAAGAGAAAAAACCGCAGCCATTCATAAATTTTTTCACTAGTATTTAATGGCCTTTTTATCGGAAGTTTGTTTTTCCTATAAGTCGAAAAAAAAAACATGTTTTATCGATCCGAAAATGAAGGACCCTCCCCCCCCCCCAAAAAAAAGAGGAGAAAAAGACAAGAAAAGAAGAACATCACTGGTCCTGGTTTTGTTCAAAAGCTCTTGACGGTCCGCTGGTCAAAAAAGGTCGAGAACAGCTGTTTTAGTTTACCTTGCTTCAAATTTAAATAAAAGGTGGGTGACCTCTTTTTTTTTTAGTATAGGTTAAGTGGGACACCCATGTGATCTTTTTTAAATAATCACTAAAACCGTAAATTATTATTTTGGAAAATAATGGTGGACTTTTGTTCATTTATAACGTCCAAGATAAAATAAGTAGTCAATAGGTTTAAATTCTTGTGTTTTAAAACTTTTATATAAGGCTTCAAAAACGAACTGTTCTAAAAAGCGGCCTCATTTATCCCAAGCAAATTGAAAGGCAAAGCTCCATCATCTCCATATATTATTTCTCTAAGCCGAATCCTATACCCGGTCGAAACTTGCTCATTTCTTTATCGAATTGCATGAAAATTTATGATTTTGAAGCTTATCCCGCGGGCTATTGACGAAAATTAGACCCACCCTCTAAAAAGTGTCGGTTCGTTTTTTATTCGAACTTCAATTTTTGGGCACAAAATTGACTCTATCTAGCGAAATAATTGTCGTATCGTCTCCATTTTGATTTCATTCGAAAGATTAAAAAAAATGCGTTCTTTAGAATGTTTCTCCGCTAGCGCCGCGTAACGAGAATCTTGAAAATCCACGTTTAAGCGACTTATAAGCGATTGAAGTTTGAAAAAGTTAAATTTTTTGCTCAACGGTTAAAATCGTTTTACCATTGTTGTTCAAATCAATTTTAAATGCGACATTTCAAGCCAAGGCTTAGCTCGGTAAACCTTAATTGTAACTTTTATTGTTTCAAAATACTATAGTAGTTTTGCGATAACGTTAGTATTTAGTTTAGTAGTAGCCTTGGGTATTTGATTTTAATATAGGGTATCACTTTTGTAGTAGTTGTAAAAGTGAATGTGTCTTTGATCTCTTTGAAAAGTTGTCAGAACGACGGCAGTAGATGGCGATGTTGTGCAAACGTACAAGATTTGGTAAAATCCTACTTTAGGGTCCGGGTTTGGCGATTTTTTTCAGACTATAGCTTAACGTTGCAATCATTTAGCTTAAAATCGCCAAACAATCCAATCATCCAATGATAATTCTGTGGTTGCCAGATTGGAACTACTTTGATATATGCCCCAAATCGGAAATTTGGCGACTTTTTACTGTCGCCAAGAAAAATACCTGTTTTTGTTGTTGCCACAAAAAAATTGTTGCTACAAAACTTTAAAAAAAAACTCAAAAAATAGTACAAAACTCAAGAAAATACTAAATTTGGCAACAGCAAAAACCTAAAGCTGGAAAAAACTTAAATTAGCAACACCAAAATAAGAAACAGCAACCCTAAAAAGTCCGAAAAGGAGTGCCAGATTTGGCGCGATATTTTTTGGGGGGGTATATCAAAGTTATACCGCCAGATTTAATAATTTATCGCCGGACCTTAAACTAGGATTCATCCCAAGATTTTACAATGCCAAGGAACAGGGTACCAACAGGCAGTAGGCAGACTAACAGGAAGGTGTCTACTACCTAGACAATATTAGACAATTCAACAATGCTTTGGCCTTCGCTTCAGTCAACGTGGACTCAGGTAACA
>JAXGGA010018850.1:0-21251 GCA_038373865.1 Uloborus plumipes | reverse complement strand
ATGGGGCCTTGAAGAGCGCTCTGTTCATTTTTGGAACCAGGCCCAAGGGCCGAGCAAACCCTTAGCCCAGCATCCCCCAGAAGTATCGTTTCACTTGGAGGATTTTATGACCACGAACATTTTCAACGTTCCCCAGCCACCATTAATGAAGGCGGTGGATATTTGATCGGCTGGGCTTCCTCTATATGATCGGAACGGGACCCTCTGGTTATGAGTCCGACGACTTACCGATCGCACTACCGCGGCCTACACCCTATTCTAACTTTCTTTTGATCGATCTCTTTTAAATTTCAAAAACAATAAAATTCTAACGTGTTGCCAAAACTCGTTTGCCAAATACCATAAAAATTTAAATTTACGCTGATGTAATTAAATATGAAATCCATTGTTATAATAAAACGTGGTTGCTATGAAACAGTAACAATAAGAGTAATCATAAAGAGAATGGCGAAAGAAAACTCGTCAAACTTCTAATGAAAGCACAAAAAACGGGGTTTTTTGTGAAAACTCGCGTTTTTACAGAAAAAATGCCGATGTAGAGGAACTCAAAAACCAAAACTTTATCTAAATACAGAATTTTATCAAAATCGTCAGAGCCGTTTTCGAGATCCGAAATATAGATATTAGTCTGTGGAGTTAGCGACAAAAACAGGCGAAATATTTCACTTCCGGATACCAGTGCGAAATTTGGTACAGAGCTTAGGTACATATATAAGAACAAAAAACCGCCGGGAGACACTTGATCAGGGGTCATGAACTCCCGTGATGACGTCATCAAGATGGCCGCTTTTACAGGTAATACGTTCGTTTAATTGCTTAAAACTCCATCATAGATTAAAATATTGCAAAACTCAAATGTATCATCTGAAAGCTGTTTAAAAGAGCTATTTAGAAATATTTAATTTTTCTTTCTGAGGTCAAGGGACCACCTGTAATGACGTCATCAAAATGGCCGCTTTTACAGGTAAATACGTTTGTTTAACTCCCCCTAAAACTCCATCATAGATTTAAATATTTCAAAACTCAACTATATCATCTGAAAGCGCTTTAAAAGATCTATTTATAAAGATTTAATTTTTCTTTCTGAGGTCAAGGGCTCACCTGTGATGACGTCATCAAAATGGCCGCTTTTACAAGTAAATACGTTCGTTTAACTGCTTAAAACTCCATCATAGATTCAAATATTGCAAAACTCAAATATATCATCTGAAAGCTCTTTAAAAGAGCTATTTAGAAAGATTTAATTTTTCTTTCTGAGGTCAAGGTCCCACCTGTACTGACGTCATCAAAATGGCCGCTTTTACAGGTAAATACGTTTGTTTAACTCCCCCTAAAACTCCATCATAGATTCAAATATTGCAAAACTCAAATATATCATCTAAAAGCTCTTTAAAAGAGCTATCTAGAAAGATTTAATTTTTCTTTCTAAGGTCAAGGGCCCACCTGTGATGACGTCATTTGAGGCCATTTTGATGACGTCATTACAGGTGGGACCTTGACCTCAGAAAGAAAAATTAAATCTTTCTAAATAGCTCTTTTAAAGAGCTTTCAGATGATATATTTGAGTTTTGCAATAATTGAATCTATGATGGAGTTTTAGGGGGAGTTAAACAAACGTATTTACCTGTAAAAGCGGCCATTTTGATGACGTCATCACAGGTGGGCCCTTGACCTTAGAAAGAAAAATTAAATCTTTCTAAATAGCTCTTTTAAAGAGCTTTCAGATGATGTATTTGAGTTTTGCAATATTTGAATCTATGATGGAGTTTTAGGGGGAGTTAAACAAACGTATTTACCTGTAAAAGCGGCCATTTTGATGACGTCATTACAGGTGGGCCCTTGACCTTAGAAAGAAAAATTAAATTTTTCTAGATAGCTCTTTTAAAGAGCTTTCAGATGATATATTTGAGTTTTGCAATATTTGAATCTATGATGGAGTTTTAGGGGAGTTAAACAAACGTATTTACCTGTAAAAGCGGCCATTTTGATGACGTCATCACAGGTGGGCCCTTGACCTTAGAAAGAAAAAATAAATCTTTCTAAATAGCTCTTTTAAAGAGTTTTCAGATGATGTATTTGAGTTTTGCAATATTTGAATCTATGATGGAGTTTTAAGCAGTTAAACGAACGTATTTACCTGCAAAAGCGACCATTTTGATGACGTCATCACAGGTGAACCCTTGACCTCAGAAAGAAAAATTATATCTTTATAAATAGATCTTTTAAAGCGCTTTCAGATGATATAGTTGAGTTTTGAAATATTTAAATATATGATGGAGTTTTAGGGGAGTTAAACAAACGTATTTACCTGTAAAAGCGGCCATTTTGATGACGTCATTACAGGTGGGCCCTTGACCTCAGAAAGAAAAATTAATTTTTTCTAAATAGCTCTTTTAAAGAGCTTTCAGATGATATATTTGAGTTTTGCAATATTTGAATCTATGATGGAGTTTTAAGGGGAGTTAAACAAACGTAGTTACCTGTAAAAGCGGCCATTTTGATGACGTCATCACAGGTGGGCCTTTGACCTTAGAAAGAAAAATTAAATCTTTATAAATAGCTCTTTTAAAGAGCTTTCAGATGATATATTTGAGTTTTGCAATATTTGAATCTATGATGGAGTTTTAGGGGGAGTTAAACAAACGTATTTACCTGTAAAAGCGGCCATTTTGATGACGTCATTACAGGTGAGAACTTGACCTCAGAAAGAAAAATTAAATCTTTCTAAATAGCTCTTTTAAAGAGCTTTCAGATGATACATTTGAGTTTTGCAATATTTCAATCTATAATGGAGTTTTAGGCAGTTAAACGAACGTATTTACCTGTAAAAGCGGCCATTTTGATGACGTCATCACGGAATGACCTTGACCTCCGATCAAGTGTCTCCCGGCGTTTTTTTGTCCTCCTATGTGAATTTAAGCCCCACATAAAATTTCAGACTGGTATCCGGAAGTGAAATATGTTTGCACTAACTCCACGGACTATATACAAGAATTGCTCGTCTAAAGATATTAGATAGATGTAATTTTGTTTTGAAACTTAATATTTTAAGAAAATTGAGTTTCGTATTTATTGATTTTTTACCTGAAATATCTTACTAAACACTCTTGAGGAGGAAAAAAAAGTATTTGAAAACTAACACTTTTATACTCAATTTTTAAATCGTACTTGAAAAGTAAAATAATCCGATTTTTATATCGTGTAAGTTGCCATAAAATTGAATAAATGTCGCTGGACAGTAACCACTGCTTTTATTCCATGGCTTTTGAATAAATGAAACAGCTTGTTATCTAGTGAAGCCTTGCTTAACATTTCAAAAACAATAACAATTCAACGTTTGCCAAATACCATAATTTGAAACTCGCGCTGATGTGATTAAATATGAAATCCAATTGTTATAACAAAACGTCGTCGCCACGGAAACAGTAACAATGAAAGTAATCATAAAGAAAATGGCGCAATAAAAGATTCTCAAACTTTCAATGAAGGCACAAAAAAAACGGGGTTTTTTGTGAAAACTCGCGTTTTTACAGAAAAAACGCCGACGTAGATTAACTCAGAATCCAAAACTCTATCTAAATACAAATTTTTATCGAAATCGTTAGAGCCGTTTTCGAGATCCGAAAAATAAATAAATAAATAAATAAATATATATATATATATATATATATATATATATATATATATATATATATATATATATATATATATATACAAGAATTGCTCGTTTAAAGATATTAGATAGATAGATAGATAAGAAAAGATATAGGCTCACTCTGGTTGTTGACTACATGATTCAATGTAGCAAGCTAATCACGGCAGTTATACTACCTATATTTTTAAAAAATATGTATCAGATTGTATGCAATATTGTTTATTTTATTTCCAAAAGGCTTCAGAGTGGACAATTCGAAACATAGAAAATTTAGGGACATGGATAAATAATAGTGTTTTTTGGGGAAATTTTTTTTCATTTGCGTAATAATCCGCAGAAATGGTGTCAGAAGCATCTCTTGTGCAGTGCAGTGTATTTGTTGTTACATTTCAGTTTAATTTTAAATCACATTCAAAATTCTAGCAATTTGAAGCTGGGACACGTCCTTTTCTCCTTCTTCTGACAAAGATGATTTTTTTTTTTTTTTTTTTTTTGTGTCCTTTCAAAATGGATTATACCTAATCAATTGATACTTGATGGCACAAAATTAAATGGAGAACCAATAAAAAATACACTTAATGGGTGGTACTTATTAAAATTGATTTTAAAAAATTCCAAAGTCTCGTACATGATTTATACCATTTTCGCTGGAATGACCCATTTACACATAGCGTTACTTATTGTTTTTCGAATAAGACAACTTCGGTTAAGACGAATTGATATTAAACGTCTATTGAGTTCGTTTCAACAGATATTTTGTTTTTGTTTTGATTGAGTTTCTGTACAAGAGCCTTCTTAGAGAGTAGGCTATACAGAACTGAATTATTGTTGAAATCCCAAACAGGAAGAAATATAGGAATCACAGAAACTGAAAATTAAATTTTAAAATATTACAATCGCGACGCAAATGAATTATAACCAAGAACAGTGGGCCCACTCTTTTAAACCATAATTCGTAAACTCATAAACATTTTTCCTTGTAACTAAAACTGAAGAAATTATAAGATGAGAAATGAAAACTGTCCCATTGTTTGCGACCTTGCTTTTTAGCCTACTTTCCCGTTAAAAATAAAAGAGACGAAAAAAGCATTAAAATTGGCTTAATGCATCTAAAAAATGTCGCCAAGTCCAAAAAATATCGCCAAGTCCAAAAAATATCGCGAAGTTCAAAAAATATCGCCAAGTAAAAAAAAGTCAAAAAGAAACAAAAAAATGAAATAAATATCGAGAAATTAAAAATTTGAAAGTAGGGTATTGAGATGGGGAATTTGTGTGTCGGTCGGTCTGTCGGTCTGTCGGTCTGTCTGTCCCCCCCCCTAATAACTTTTGAATGAACATTCCGATTTGGACAAACTTTTTTTTGTTGGAAAGATCTCGGCAAGTACAGCTCATTCCCATATTTGATTTTTCGATTTGAACAATTTTTGGTTCAACTTTGAGCCGTTCAAACAACCGGTCCCGCGATACTAACTTTTGAATGAACAGTCCGATTTGAACAAACTTTTTTTTGTTCGAAAGGTCTTTTCAAGGATACTTCATTCCCGTATCTACATTTTCGATTTGAACAATTTTTCGTTCAACATTGAACCGTTTAAACAAGCTGTCACCTCTAATAACTTTTGAGTGAACAGTCCAACTTAAACGAGCCCAAAAAATATCGCCAAGTCCAAAAAATATCGCCAAGCCCAAAAAATATCGCCAAGCCCAAAAAATATCGCCAAGCCTAAAAAATATCGCCAAGTCCAAAAAATATCGCCAAGCCTAAAAAATATCGCCAAGCCTAAAAAATATCGCCAAGTCCAAAAAATATCGCCAAGTCCAAACAATATCGCAAAGTCCAAAAAATATCGCCAAGTCTATATCGCCAAGCCCAAAAAATATCGCCAAGTCCAAAAAATATCGCCAAGTCCAAAAAATATCGCCAAGCCAAAAAAATATCGCCAAGCCCAAAAAATATCGCCAAGTCCAAAAAATATCGCCTAGCCCAAAAAATATCGCCAAGCCCAAAAAATATCGCCAAGTCCAAAAAATATCGCCAAGCCCAAAAAATATCGCCAAGTCCAAAAAATATCGCCAAGCCCAAAAAATATCGCCAAGCCCAAAAAATATCGCCAAGTCCAAAAAATATCGCCAAGCCCAAAAAATATTGCCAAGCCCAAAAAATATCGCCAAGTCCAAAAAATATCGCCAAGTTAAAAAAAAATATCGCCAAGTCCAAAAAATATCGCCAAGTTAAAAAAATAAAAAGGTAAAATGAATATCGAAAAATTAAAAATTTGAAAGTAGGGTATTGAGATGGGGAATTTGTGTGTCGGTCTGTCGGTCGGTCTGTCTGTCCCCCCCTAATAACTTTTGAATGAATATTCCGATTTGGACAAACTTTTTTTTGTTGGAAAGATCTCGGCGAGTACAGCTCATTCCCATATTTGATTTTTCGATTTGAACAATTTTTGGTTCAACTTTGAGCCGTTCAAACAACCTGTCCCGCGATGCTAACTTTTGAGTGAACAGTCCGATTTCAACAAACTTTTTTTTGTTCGAAAGATCTTTTCAAGGATACTTCATTCCTGTATCTACATTTTCGATTTGAACAATTTTTTGTTCAACATTGAACCGTTCAAGCAACCTTTCCCCCCTAATAACTTTTGAATGAACATTCCGATTTGAACAAACTTTTTTTTGTTGGAAAGATTTCGGCGAGTACAACTCATTCCCATATTTGATTTTTCGATTTGAACAATTTTTGGTTCAACTTTGAACCGTTCAAACAACCTGTCCCGCGATGCTAACTTTTGAGTGAACAGTCCGATTTCAACAAACTTTTTTTTGTTCGAAAGATCTTATCAAGGATACTTCATTCCCGTATTTACATTTCCGAATTGAACAATTTTTCGTTCAACATTGAACCGCTCAAGCAAGCTGTCACCCCTAATAATTTTTGAGTGAACAGTCCGATTTCAACAAACTTTTTTTTGTTCGAAAGATCTTATCAAGGATACTTCATTCCCGTATTTACATTTCCGAATTGAACAATTTTTCGTTCAACATTGAACCGCTCAAGCAAGCTGTCACCCCTAATAATTTTTGAGTGAACAGTCCGATTTAAATAAACTTTTTTTTTTGTTCGAAGGATCTCAGCAAGGATACTTCATTACAGTATTTAAATTTTCAATTTGAACATTTTTTCGTTCAACATTGAACCGTTCAAGCAACCTTTCCCCACCTAATAACTTCTGAGTGAACCATCCGAATGGAATAAACTTTTTTTTGTTTGAAAGATCTCGGAGAGGTTCATTCCCTTATTTCGCTTTTTGGTTTGAACCATTTTTCGTTCAATATTGAACCGTTCAGAAAAAAATTTAACATTAGCGCCTACGGGGAATTTAAGTTGAATGTTGATCCTGGAACTTAAAGTCGGATTTCCTTCAAACTAACTTTGTAAAAAAAATGGTTTTGATAAATAATGTTTGTAAAGTACTTTTCTGAATAATCTTCTGTGAGGACTCTGATTCCGACTCCGACTCCACAAACATGGCGGAACTGCAGGCTCAGAAAAAAATGACTGACTGTGCAGACGATTTTTTGTTTATTTATTCATTTGTGTTATTGTATTTATTACTATTATTTTTTTTTTGGCAGACGATTTTTTTTTGTAACAAAAGTGTTTCATTCACGAGGGCATTTTATTCTTTATTTATATTTAACAACTGGCAACGGTTTAAAAGTGAAAATCGAGACATTTTATCGACGGACGAGTTTTTTTTTCCTTTCTTTGATAAAATGTGTTTTGATGTACTTTGTACTTTTAATTTTTTTTTTTTTTTTGAAAACGATTGAGGAATTTTTCTGCGGAAGAACTGTAACAGTTACATTCTTTAAAAGGTGCGACAAAACTTCATTTATTCATTTATTTACTTTTTATGTCTCTATTTCATCTGATGAGAGGGGTATATTTTGCTTTTAGAAATCAGCTTTAAGTGCTAAAAAGGTATTGTAACGAGTCCGTAGCACCTTCAACTTTCTTCAAATGAGCATTCCAATCTTGAGGAAGTAACTATAAATTTATTTACAAGTATTTACACTATTTACAATAAGAGCAGAAAACAATTGCTAAACATCAGCAATTAGGCAGCAAACACTACACTGTACTCTCAACAGTAACTCAGCACCACGTATCAAACGTGAACAGTAATTAAGCAATTACAAAAGCAAAAAACAACATTCGCCCAAAGCGAATAAAAACGAGCCTCTCAATAATCCAATCTGAGAAAAACTGACTGACTTGTGTTCAAGGCCAGCTATTTATACACAGAAAGAAATGTCCACAATATTCGAGAAAAAGCTGGAATATTTTGTTTCATTCCTAACATTACGTAATCCATTCACAAATTCTAGCGATAAGAAAAAAAACCACGCGAAAATGTCTTCACGCTTATTAAAGTTAGGGCAAGTGTAAAAACTACAAAGTGTTACAGGGCCGGTATACAAGTGATAAAAGTGATATCTTCAGATACTTTTGCAACATGACGTCAGATAAAACCAAAACTAATGAAAATGATGCAAGGCAGGAAAAACAACAACTATTTACAAGATTTGTAACATTGCCCCCTTCCCAAGGACTGCACGTCCCGGGCAGTACAATCCCCAGAAAGGAAGCAAGGGAGAATTTACAGATGCACACATTACATGAAAACCAATCATAAACATGATAAACAATAACAATGAGAACATGAAAGAAATAATAACATTGATGAAGTAATATTACAGACAATTAAAGGCAAAAGTTATTTACAAAATTTACAAATAAATTACCATGGTAGCTTTAGATTTACTTTACGAACTATGGCCATAGTATGGGGCTAGCCGATCATAATGGACAACCCTAGGTTTTGAATGTGATGACTTCTGGATCCTCACTACGACGTCGTTCAGCCGGTGGAGAACTGTGTAAGGTCCATCCCAATGCGACTGCAATTTGGGTGACAGACCTTTACGTCGGATGGGATTCCATAGCCATACTTTGTCACCTTCTTGAAAGTCATGACCAGTGGACCTTGTGTCGTATCGGGTCTTCATCTTCTCCGTCACGATGTTGATTCGCTCCCGTGCGAAGTGATGAACGTCCTCCAACCGGGCCTGGAGATCCTGGACGTATTCCTCAGGCGATGAAGGCGCATCTGGAGGGAGACCGAAGACGAGATCACAAGGTAGCCGAAGCTCTCGGCCGAAGAGCATCTGTGATGGGGAATATCCGGTGGTCTCGTGGACAGCACTGCAGTAGGCCAGCAGAAACAGAGGTAGTTTCTTGTCCCAATCCTGTTGATTTTTGGAGACCATAAGCGAGAGATTATTAAGGATTGTCCTGTTGAATCTCTCCACCATGCCGTCCGATTGTGGGTGTAGTGGTGTCGTTCGAGTTTTCTCAATTTTGAGGATTTTACATAGGCCCTTAAACACAGCAGAGATGAAGTTTCTCCCCTGATCGGAGTGGATCTGCAAAGGTGTCCCATATCTCGAGATCCAATGCTGGACTAGAGTCTCTGCTACAGTGGTAGCTTCTTGATCCGGAATGGAATATGCTTCGGGCCATTTGGTGAAATAGTCAATGGAAACGAGGATGTATTTGTTCCCATCAGTAGTTTTCGGTAGAGGACCAAGAATGTCGATCCCGATTCGTTCGAAAGGAGCTCCTACGTTGTAAAGATGTAGCTTCCCGCGGCTTCTTCTCTTCGGTCCTTTACGGGCAGCACAGGCGTCACAAGAATGACACCACTTCTCCACGTCATCCTTCGCCTTGCTCCAGAAGAAACGCTCTCGAACCTTGTGGAGGGTTTTCAGGATACCAAAGTGTCCTCCAGTCGGACTACTGTGCAATTCCTTTAGAACGTCTGGAATGCTTGATCTGGGAAGGAGTAACTGCCATTTGAATGCTTTACCATCGTCAGATTCCCATTTCCGATACAGGACACCATTTCGCAACTGGAGAGATTTCCATAGAGCCCAGTATCTTTTCGTTGCAGGACTGTAGATAGAAATGTCTTGCCAGCTAGGTCGCCGACTGTCTTTTTCCATTAACTCTATGATAGGCTTTAGGTCTGGGTCTTCAAGCTGATCTTTTCTAACTTGGTCGTCACTCCATGGATCAGGATCTGAAGATGATGAAGTAGCAGTAACTTGACAGGCAGTAGGGATTGTCGTCCCGTACTGTTTCTCAATTCGGGAGCAATAATGGCAGTTCTCGGAACAAGGTCTTCTTGATAATGCGTCAGCATTACCGTGTGACAAACCTTTTCGGTGCTTAATCTCGATGTCATATTCCTGGAGCCTCTGTATCCACCTGGCTACCTGGCCCTCTGGATTCTTGAAATTCAAAAGCCAAGTTAAAGAGGCATGATCCGTCCGGAGCAGGAATTTACGGCCGTAGAGGTAATGATGGAAATGTTCTACAGCTTTAACTATGGCGAGCAATTCCTTTCTCGTGACACAATAATTTCGCTCCGACTTGGATAAGCATTTGCTCCAGTAGGCGATGACATGTTCGTTACCGTCTACTTCTTGAGATAAAACAGCTCCAACGCTCTCGTGGCTCGCATCAGTGTCAAGTATGAAGGATTTTCCAGGCTGAGGATAAGAGAGAATAGGCGTTGATGTTAAAGCCTCCTTCAGCTGTAGAAATGCATCCTCGCATTCTTTGGACCATTCAAATTTTTGTTTGCTCTCCGTCAGCTTATGCAAAGGTCGTGCAATGTTGGAAAAACCCTTCACAAACTTCCTGTAGTACGTGCAGAGCCCCAGGAAACTTCGCAGCTGATGGACATTTTCGGGGCGGCTCCAATTCTTGACTGCAGATACCTTATCTGGATCTGTTCGTACACCTTCAGAAGAGATAATGTGACCAAGGTAGTTCACCTCCCGACGGAACAAATTACATTTGTTGGGGCTTAACTTCAGGTTGGCTTCCTTAAGCTTTTGCAGCACCTTCCTAAGATTAGCCAAATGTTCCTCAAAACTGCGTCCTATGATGATGATGTCGTCCAAGTAGACAAGACAGGATTCATAAGAGAGTCCTCGCAGCACTGATTCCATAAGACGCTCGAACGTGGCTGGTGCATTGCAGAGGCCGAAGGGCATCACTTTAAACTGCCACAAGCCTTGTCCGGTTGTAAACGCCGTCTTCTCTCGGTCGTCGGGGTGTATCTCCACCTGCCAGTAGCCGCTCTTTAAATCCAGGGTCGAAAACCACTTGTGTCCGGAAAGGGTGTCCAGAGTGTCATCGATCCGTGGAAGAGGGTAACTGTCCTTCTTGGTGATGTCATTCAGGCGTCGGTAGTCAACACAAAATCTGGTGGAGCCGTCTTTCTTTCGGACCAAGACGATAGGGGATGCCCAAGGACTGGATGAGGGTTCGATCACGTCATTCTCCTGCATCTCTTTCAAGAGGATCTCAACCTCTTCCTTCTTGGCGAACGGTAGTCGTCTTGGATGCTGCTTGATAGGGGGATGATCTCCAGTGTCGATCCTATGCTGCGTTAAACTCGTGCGACCAACATCCTCGGATGTAGATGAAAACACCTGCTTGAAGTTGTCCACCAATTTTTCCGCAGCGTATCTTTGATCCTTCGATAATGGTGCACTCCCAATTAATTTCGAAGTCAAGGACTCGGAAGACACAGTCTCGGAGGAATCAATTCTTCTGATGATGCAGTTTACGGGAGTACAAGTTGCCAACACTTCTCCTTTCTTAATATTCCTCGGTCTTTCACTCACATTGGCGACTCTCACAGGAACTGCATTCCTTGAAAGGTCCACAAGCGTAGATGCCACTAGTACTCCTTTTGGGCTATTACTCTGGTTAGGATATTCAATTAGGCCGAATTTAAAGCTGTTGTTTTCCTTGATGGAGCCAGGTATTAGTATTTCTGATCTTGGGGGAATCAATAAATCTGTTTGGGCTATTACTTGATGAGCGGATTTTAAGTTATTTTCAGCATTGAAAATTGCTATGTCTTCCCTCATCGAGTGCAGCTCATTATTTTTAAAGTCGATAGAGAAATCAAATTTTCTCAAAAAGTCCAGTCCGAGAATGAAGGGATCTGTAATGTCAGCGACGAATGCCGTGTGATGGTAAGTGGCGCTTCCGAACATTATTTCTAAGTTCACTTTTCCTTTAATCTCGATTTTGTCACCTGTCACAGTTTGGAGAGTAACGCAGGGCGGCGTCCATAAGATCTTGAGTCCAAATTGACGAGCCACATCAGTCTTAATAATGGTAACGTTGGCTCCTGTGTCCACACACAATCATTTCGCAGGGAAACCCATTCACATAAGCGTAAATGAAGAGTCCGTTGCAGCCGCCACTTCTTGAGGAAATCTGGAAAACTTTGTGATGGGGCTCATTCCAATTTGGCGACCTCCGCCCCGCGAGATTGCCATTGCTTAGTTTTCCTGAGCTGGAGAGGGAGAGGTGCTCTTCCCTCCTGTTTCTTGGCGGGCTTCGCAGTTCCTTCGTACGTGGCCCTCACCGCCACATTTCCAGCACTTCAGCGGTTGTCTACTTTGGTCCTTGCGAGCCGTAATCTTCTTCAGGGTCCCCGAGATCTCCTTGATTTGTCGCTCAATTTCCGAGAAGCGAGTTGAGTTCGAATCCTGGGTGCTCACTTCCACGCCCCTGATTGAATGGCGATCCTTGCGGGACGTTTGCTGTGCAGCCTCGAACTTCATTGCGTAGACCAGACCGGATTTAAGATCTTTAATGTCCGCCATCCGGAGAGCCGTCTGAATTTCTGGATTTCGCACTCCATCTATGAAGTAGTTCAGGGCCAGGCTATCGCGAACACCCGAAGGACAGTCCGAGAAGGCGAGATGGGAAAGCCTCTCAACGTCTGCTGCAAAAACTTGTAGAGTCTCTCCAGCCCTCTGGAGTCTGGATTTGAGCTGAAGTTGGCTGAATTCTTTTTGGCAGGATTCGCCAAAGCGAAGCTCCAGGGCCGATGATAAGGCTTCGAAGTCATGGTGCTTGTCCTCTGGGAAGGTCTGTAGTATATCAGCTGCATCCCCTCTCAGCGAAGCTGCAAGTTGACAGGCTTTCGTGGAAGAGTCCCAGGAGTTTGCTTCTGCAACGATGAGGAACTGCTTCTTGTAAATATTCCACGAGGTCTTCCCGTCAAACGCGGCCAGTTTGATGGATGGACGAGAAGTTCCAGCTGCAGCTACACAGTCACTTGAGTTGTTGGAGGACGCTGATAACTTCGATTCAAGTTCTTTAATTTTCTTTTCAACATTGTTTTCTACTGTGGTGATTCGATTCTCAACGCTGTCAACTTTCTCTTCCAGAGCCTCCACTTTATTTTCCACATTGGTAAATTTACTTTCCACCAAACTTTTCATTGACGTTAAATCGCTTTTAATTTCTTCAGCTAGATCATTTTTCAATTGTTCTTGATTAGTTGACAGATCAATTTTTAATTGTTCTTGATTAGTTGCCAGATCAATTTTTAATTGTTCTTGATTAGTAGCCAGAGTCGCCATATCATTCTTTATTTGCTCTTGATTTGAAGTTATGCTTGCGGTTAAATCACTCTTTAATTGTTCTTGATTCGCAGCCATGTCACTTTTAACAGCGTTGATCGCGTCAAGGAGTTTCTTTAGTTGTTCCTCCATTGCTCGAGTAATCACCATAAAATTCTGCAGTCAAAAAGTCCTCAGGAAGAAAAGTCCAAGTTCACAGATAATTCCAAGAAAGTCCTTGAAGATGCCCCACGTTGGGCGCCAAAATTGTAACGAGTCCGTAGCACCTTCAACTTTCTTCAAATGAGCATTCCAATCTTGAGGAAGTAACTATAAATTTATTTACAAGTATTTACACTATTTACAATAAGAGCAGAAAACAATTGCTAAACATCAGCAATTAGGCAGCAAACACTACACTGTACTCTCAACAGTAACTCAGCACCACGTATCAAACGTGAACAGTAATTAAGCAATTACAAAAGCAAAAAACAACATTCGCCCAAAGCGAATAAAAACGAGCCTCTCAATAATCCAATCTGAGAAAAACTGACTGACTTGTGTTCAAGGCCAGCTATTTATACACAGAAAGAAATGTCCACAATATTCGAGAAAAAGCTGGAATATTTTGTTTCATTCCTAACATTACGTAATCCATTCACAAATTCTAGCGATAAGAAAAAAAACCACGCGAAAATGTCTTCACGCTTATTAAAGTTAGGGCAAGTGTAAAAACTACAAAGTGTTACAGGGCCGGTATACAAGTGATAAAAGTGATATCTTCAGATACTTTTGCAACATGACGTCAGATAAAACCAAAACTAATGAAAATGATGCAAGGCAGGAAAAACAACAACTATTTACAAGATTTGTAACAGTATGTTTGACATAATGTTTAGTCTCAGATGATCAGGAGAATAATGATCAGATGCTAGAATGCCGATGTCGATGTACGGGAAAGTAGGCTCGTTTAGTTCTTGACAGAACTTCTTGTTTATCAGTGTTTTTAGACATAATCGTATTAATTTATTTTATTGTTCTGATAATTTTTGAAGTTTTTTAAGTTGCCTTTTTTTTTTTTTTTTTGTCGCTTTTCGTTTTCTTTCTTTCTTTCTTTAGTTACTTTTTAAGGAGTAGATGTACGTATGAAGAGTATCATTCTTAGCTTCGATTTTCGTTACAACATTTTATTTCCAAACAGTGATTGACAAAAGACTTGGCGTTGTTTCATCGATAAGCTCACATCAGCTCACAAAATAGATGCGTCGTTAACCTTGAAACATGTGTCTGCAATTTTTGTGCTTTTAACGTTGGTTTTAACTTTTTATAATTTAGAATAACAGTACTTTTTAAAAACTTTTTTGAGCTATATTTATTGAAAATGTCTCATTATTCTTGCAGGGGATTAGGATTGGGTTCATGCATGTTTTGGGGTGGAGTAGCTCATCTCTTTGTTCCTGATATAGAAATGTTGGTAAGTATAGAAAACTTATATTGCTCAATCCATTTGGACGTACTCGTATATATTTATTCCATATTCACTACTGAGGGTGATATACGAGGGTGAGTTAAAAAATAAGTTTCCACTCGCGACTGTAGACACAGGTGTGCACGAAAGTCAAATAATATAAGGAGACATGAAAGATTCGACACAATATTATTTGTCAGCATAAATACCAAGCACATCGATACATTTGTCATACCGCTTGATAAGCTTCGAGTAACCTTCCAGGAAAACATATCAGGGATTTGCATACGGGTGACGCTACAATACTGTAACACCCTGTTGAAATTGAAAGAGGTAATGCGATAAAAGCGTCTTGCCTTGACGTTCTAATGTTGGATGACAATGCGAGACCACAATGACAGAGTTCTTTCGTATGCAAAGCTCTGAAGTTTTTCTCGGAAGGCTTTTTGAAGTTTATTAAGCGGTATGAGAAATGTTTCAACGTCCTTTTCAGTTATGTTGAAAAATAAAGTTATGTCTAATCTATAATGATTCATTCTATTTTTGACTCTGATACATAACTCTGACTTATGTCAACAGGGGAAACGTAGGTTCCGACTCACCCTCGTAACCTAACATACGATAAAATGTTACTTGCCCTTTATCTTCTGAAAAACTCTAGAAAAATAGAAACCAGAGAGTTTATGAAATACACACAAATTACGTCAATAGTATCGTAATCCGGGAGTAGTATTTTTTTCAGTTTATTTACCATGTTTCGATTGCTTCGTCAACCGTTTGACTTTAACTGTCCTAACACGATATGCTATTGACAAAAGTATCTTTATTTGCAGGGAAACCACTCCCGGCTCACAGTATTAGCAATCGGGGGAGCACTGAACTTCATCGGTGCCATTCTGACGTCATGGTTTTTCCCAGACTGCACGGAGCGTCCCCTTGCCACCATAGCCGAGGAAGTTGAGATCGGACGCTCCAAGATCATCAACGACAGCGACCTCGACTTCCGGGACACTTCCATCACTTCGGGATTCATCCCGAACATCACCGCAGAAGATGTGGAGGAGGCAGCATCTCGCTCCACCGCCAGCCTGAACGACACGCCAACCATGAATGCTGGTCTCTTGCGACGGTTGGCGACTCTTGTCCAACTCAAGACTCAGAGTCTGCTGCGTCCATCGACAGGGCCCATTGCAATGCACCTGAGCACGTCCAAGCAACTGGCACCAATCAGTGTCGTGATGGGCAGCGATGTATTTGAACCCGTCACTGGTTTCGTCTTCAAGTGGGACAAGGCAGAACCGGCGGTGAAGATATCAGATTTTGAGAAGGAGATGTCGGCTTACTGGAAACCAAACAGTGATCCCAATGAGAAGGAGATGAATGATAGACATTTAAACACTTTGAATATGTTGTACAACATTCAGAGTAATGATATCGAGAGCAATGATGCTATTCCAGAAGAAGATAATATTAACGAAGACGAGTGTCTTTGCAATTCTGAGCAGAGTACAGACAGTAACAGCAATCTTTAAGAATATCAACAAAATAAGCGAATGTTCAATATTTGGAATCATCCACAGTGCATATTCTGTTGGAACATATTTAGTATGAATTCTGTGAAAAGGTTGACTAAGTAACTTTTGTCAGCAAGGAACTGGCAAAAAATTACTGACAAGCCCCGTTCCAAATTGATGGCAAAGTCAACAAAAAGTGTTCAGGATTAAACACTGAGGAACAGAAACGAATCACATAACTGTTGGCAAGATAAAATAATTTAGTGTTTAAGTGCGAAGGTATACTCTTGACATCTATTATTTACAGAGGCTGATACATTCGAGTCTCAGTAAGTCCTATCTTCCGGTGATGAAGAAATCAACCATTTTTTATACCCGTTGAAAAACGGGAAAAGATTCATCATATTTATTTATTGCGAAAATTGCATGATAAAAAATTTTCAATTCTTATTTCATTAATTTATTGTATTTCATATGTAAAAGAAAGAGAAAAAAAATCTTTAAAACAACCATGCCATCTTTTATATTAACAAAGTTGTATTTAAATAAATATTTATTGATATACATTTGCGTTCATTTGCACTTTTTCCAGTATGAGCAGTGCTTCAGTAGGTACAAAATATGGGGGCCGCCTAGACAATTTTTTTTACCGCCCCCCTCCTCCCGCCAATTATCAATAAAGTCAACTGGATTTTTAATAAGGGTGCTCAAATACGACTCTTCCTTTTTATGTGCGGAAAAAATATTTGAATCGCATTTCAAAAGCCGTTTCATTTCAAAAGAAATATTGTTCTTATTTTTTGAAAACGGCTAAATATATATTCTGAAAGTTAAAAGGATGTAATTGGAGAGGAAAATTTTTTTGTTAAATTCTTTTGGAATATTTTGTGTCTTTTAGCTCTGCATATCGTAATTTGTCTAAACAAAAAATGTGTGGTAGACATGCGACGCTTTTTAGTCCAGGCGCTCATATAACAACTGAAATAGTTAAAGATAATTAAATATATACATTTGCCGTTTTTATATGCATAACAACCACAGCAAGGAAAATATAGATACTCAGAAACTGATCACCACAAGGTATTTTATTTATACGCCACTTATGAAAGAAATTAAATATATTATAAAACATTTTAAAAACAATTACTGTTATTAAAAGCATATATTTCCCGAGTAGTGCCTTACTCGTGTATTATTGAAAGAATATTTAACCATATTAATTCAAAATATAAGCCACTATTTATCTACACTGCAAAAAATGAACTGTTGTTTTTACAGTATAATACTGGCAGCCGAGGTTCCAATTCAAAACTGTAAAATGCACAGCAATAAACTGAAAAACTAGCAATTTTACAGTTTCTTACAGTAAAGTTAGCAATTTTACAGTTTATTGCCGTAAAATTTAGCTGCATTATACTGTAAACACAACAGTAGAATACTGGCAGCAGGAGTTCAAGTTTAGAACTGTAACATGCAGGGTAATAAACTGTAAAATTAGCTATTTTAGTTTTTACTGTAAAATTGGAAATTTTACAGTTTATTATTGCAAAATTAGCAATTTTTATAATTTACTAGCTTAATACCCGGCGTTGCCCGGGTGCTTATTAATACAACATAGCATTCAGGGAAAATAAGTTTGAAAGAGTTCTATTCATATGGGTATAAAATAATTTGCATCAATCAGTCTCTTAGGTACAAACTTTGAAAAAAACTAAAATATTACAGAAAGTTAAACGTTTACAGAAAAATAGTCTTATCAAAAGGTGAAAATTAAAGAGAAATGTTGTCTGTGCTTTGCCGCGTCCACTGGCATGAAATATATGCACATGGAAGTGAAAAAATTGCATCAAATTCACCCGCCAAATTCAAAATATTAACTTTTCTCTATTAACTGTTCCCACCTACAAAGTAAAATGTATTATAACTCAATCTAATAAATCTGTCTGAAATAAATCTGTTTCTCGTTCTGAAGGCTTATCTCCATTACAGACGCAACTGTTGTCGCATTGCAAATTTGAAATTCAAATCCGTGGTTCTTTTTATAAAGTCCACATGAATTATGATTGTTTTTTACTTATTTCAATGCTAAAAGGAAATAGGTGAGCCTTAAATTGAAAATTCATTACTTTAATCGTAATCATTGTTGGAAAATACTAATATTTAAAAATCTTAAATTTCATCAATTTGAATACTAAAAGGCCTATCTCGATTACAATATAAATAGGCTAGATTCCTATAAAAGGGTCATTTTTTGACAAAAAATTTAAATTTGAGCTTTTTAGATTTTTTAAAATTTCAAGACCCCGCCTATGAGAATTCTAGGGCATCAAGGAACCTCTGTGTCAAGTTTGATGAAAATCTGACGCAAACTGTGGATTTGTATAGAGAACAAGTATATATATATACATACACTCATTTTTATAGATATAGATTACTATAAAATTAGCTGTATTATACTGTAAAAACAACATTCATTTTTTATAGTGTGAATAACTATAAATAAAAAAATCTGGTATGGACCCCACCTTTCCTCACTACTTTTAAGGCTCGAAGGGCCCTTGAAACGCCGGGCCACGCAGCTAGCTGCTTGGGGCATAAGCGGGCCTCGTGCGTAGTATGTTTTGAAATCTTATCAACATTAAATTTTATCAAAGAATACGACATCAGAATGAGGTAAAAGTTTGGGGGCGGGGAGGTTATACATCAACATGACGAAGGAAGTTAATCTAGCTGCCCTGGCAGCTAGTAGCTCTAAAATGGTTGTGGGTTTTTCTTAATCCACAAACTTTTGTTGATTGTTATGCTTTTATCTTCTTCATTTTATAAAATCTCAAGATCTATTAACAATTCATAGCTTTGAATAATGATATGCAGTAAAAAGTTATTGTAGGAATTCGAATTTTGTTTACAGTTGTAAGCACTTTTAAGCATTGAAGAATACTTACTCTATTATATTTAAAATATAATAAAATTATTCCAAAAGAAAAAAAAGCTTAAAAATCAAGACAAAAACTTTACTTTTTTTAGACGGTTAATATAATTTATTTTGTTTGACATCGTACAACTTTGAGCGGAAATTTGCTGATTGGCGTTAAAAGCAAGTGGAAAATAAAGTGAAGAGAAATATTCAAAACAAAAACTGTCTAACCAAAAATTGAAACTGTACTAGTAGTCCGAGAGCCAGTAACAGATATATATGACCAAGTTCCTCTCAAGTGATAATTAGTAAAACGCAGCAGAAAATCGAACTATGAAGCCTCGTGAATGTCAGCTGAGGCTCGGTGGGGGGATAAGCAGTTGGAACCTCCCACGCTTGAAGAAAAAAAAAAAAATTCACTCATTTCCTCTCGCCTAAAAATTTACCAGATGATAGCTTATATGTAACTATTGATAAATATATACGTCAGCTGGCTGTATCTCGGTGGAAAAATTGTCAGCTGATACTTTGAAGGTCGTTACGTAGAAGTTAGCTAGAAGCATTTACTGACTACACTGTTCGACAAAAAAAACCTTGAAAATGCTTCTGGTATTTTGAAGGCTGATTCTTATGTAAAATGACCCCCTGAATCCGAATATGACCCCCGTTTTCCCCCATCACGTCCCAATTTTTTTTAAAACGCCCCCCTTTTTTTTTCATTTTTCCTTAGTTTCAGGGCTATAATATTTTTTTTGGAGGGAAAGGAGCCTTATATTCACCAATAAATTTTTTTGGATGTCAAGAGAGACTCAAAGTTTAAAATCATGAGCACCGAGAAAATAATCGGGGAACTTGGGGGGGGGGGGCGTGGCCCCCAAAATATTTGAAAAATCACCAAAAACGATCTTTTTATTCTAGTTTCTTTAAAAAGACCTTTAAAACATTTTTTTCGGTGCAGAACCAGAGTATAGGATCCGCTCCTATGGCTCCTGGGTCAGAAAAAATTTTCACGCTGTAAAATTTTAAAAAAAAAATAAAATAATGCTTTAAAAATCGCACTTTGCACTCGAGTTTTAAAGCAGGTCTTCAGCCAAAAAAAAAAAACAAAATTGTGGCTGATTCTTATGTCAAATGACCCCCTATTTCCAAATATGACCTCAGTTTCCCCCCTCCACCCCCTCTTTCCAGAGAGTTCCCCCCCCCCCAATTCAGAGTTATTTTACTAATTCGGAGGGGAAAAGTACATTACGTAACCCGTTAACATAATTCTAAAAGGCAACAGAGGTTCAAAGTTCAAAATCATGTACATGTGTACCAAAAATATAAACTAGGGCGGTATACCTCCCCCCTCCAACCCCCCCAAAAAAAAGAAAAGAAAATTCAATACTCTGATTTTTCACAAAACAAAAAAAAAAAAGGTTTAAACCGTCTCTTAGAAAAACAAGAAAAGAAGATTTTTTTTTTTTTTGGGGGGGGGGGGGGGGTACACCGCCATAGTTTATATTTTTGGTACACATGTACATGATTTTGAACTTTGAACCTCTGTTGCCTTTTAGAATTATGTTAACGGGTTACGTAATGTACTTTTCCCTCCGAATTAGTAAAATGACTCTGAATTGGGGGGGGGGGAACTCTCTGGAAAGAGGGGGTGGAGGGGGAAACTGAGGTCATATTTGGAAATAGGGAGTCATTTGACATAAGAATCAACCACAATTTTGTTTTTTTTTTTTTTTGGCTGAAGACCTGCTTTAAAACTCGAGTGCAAAGTGCGATTTTTTAAAGCATTATTTTATTTTTTTTTTAAAAATTTTACAGCGTGAAAATTTTTTCTGACCAGGAGCCATAGGAGCGGATCCTATACTCTGGTTCTGCACCGAAAAAAATGTTTTAAAGGTCTTTTTAAAAGAAACTAGAATAAAAAGATCGTTTTTGGTGATTTTTCAAATATTTTGGGGGGCCACGCCCCTCCCCTCCCCCAAGTTCCCCGATTATTTTCTCGGTGCTCATGATTTTAAACTTTGAGTCTCTCTTGACCTTCAAAAAAATGTATTGGTGAATATAAGGCTCCTTTCCCCTCCAAAAAAAAAAAAATATTATAGCCCTGAAACTAAGGAAAAATGAAAAAAAAAGGGGGGCGTTTTAAAAAAAAATTGGGACGTGATGGGGAAAACGGGGGTCTTATTCGGATTC
>JAXGGA010018849.1:0-21252 GCA_038373865.1 Uloborus plumipes | reverse complement strand
CAAGTAAACTTAAAGCTCAGTCAACTAATCCGGAAACTATCGGAAATCTCAGTTAGTACTTAAAAATAAGTTAATTTCAAGATTATAAAGGAATATGATGCATGAAAGAAAGCACAACTTACCTTTTATAATCCAAATGAAGGTTTTGGTGATAAAATCTAACTGGAATAAGATTCTTCTAGCTAGTTTGAATGGGTTTTGCGTATAATAACAAGCTGGAAAATGAAAGAAACTGGCCCCAATGTGATGACGTAGTCCCTAGCAACCGTTTCAGACAGAAGGCTTGGAGTTTCGATGGTAACGATCTGCCCCACCCGGGGTTCCGGGTTGCTCAGTCGTGGGGAAAGGGGTTGCCAGTAATTGTGCTTTTTCGTCCTTTGGCTAATGTCTCCGCAAGGCTTCACTAGATAGCGTTTTATACAGGCTGCTTCATTTCATCAAAATCTTTGGGATAAAAACGGATGCATGTCGCCTAGCGACATCTATCAAATTTTGTGGTAACTAACATTATAAACAAATCAGATAATAAAAGACAAAATTAAAATTTAATTTGTTGGCGACAATTTTACAATTTGGCATTCAATTCTATTTTATTATATTTTAACGTCATTTAATAGCTTGTTCGATTTGCTGGTTTATTCTGCATTTTAACGGCTTGTTTTAATTAGTTAGCGAATTATTTTTCATTTTAATTGATTCTAATTATAATTAAACTATGAAACGACACTGGCACCGCAGAGCGATAAATGGCGATTTTGGAACGATAGTTCCATCAAAACTTTTGATGAGTTTAGATTGTCAAATTAATTTGTTTGGCGAGTTTTTTAACAAGAATTCTCACATTATTTCGCAGCTTTTTTTTCAGTTGGCCCATTATTTTACTTTCAAGTATTAAACGTATGTGTGAAATTAGAAACAAAAAAGGGAAGATTTCGGTGATTGGAAGTCTGGTTATCTTTCCCTATTGGCGTTAAATCTTTGTGGCCAATTTATGAGCGAGGGAAATACTTCCTTCGCAAACATAAACTAAAGAGCAACAAAATAAAGTAATTATCGCCAAAAATTTGGCAACCACACCAGATTCCCAATTATCGAAATATTATCAATGTGTGAAATTTAACATAAAAAGAACATTACCTTTTAATGTTGTGTAAATGAAAAAAAAAATTACATTTGGTCGTCGTAATATTGTAGTTTTGTTTATTTTTTTCGTACTTGTATTGCTCTTTAGTACCAAGCGATTATATATGCTCATTTCGTTGTTACTAAAGAAATTAATATGTTTTGTTGTCAATCGTCTTTCCGTTGAACACCAATCGCTTCATTGCAGGTGCATTCATTCTGGGGCATCAAAAGGAAATGTCTCTGCGAATAGATTCGCCATTTATCGCTCTGATGGGTCAACGCTATCAAAATGAACATCTGAGCTTTTGCGTAGCAATTAAGATCGTGTGAGCAACAATAATGAAACTAAATAGTAAATAGAACAATCTTATTTCATTGCTACATTTTTATTTATCGGCTGCGAATTTAAGCGTATATTTTATTAATGCAGAGATGTCAAAATTGAACGCCATTGCTATATGTTGCTAATTCGAAGAAAGTAAACAATGAATGGATGTCGTATGACTGAATCATGAGTTGCGACCAACTTTACCTGAAAAGGGAATTTATTTCCCCTAAAAAGCAGTACTAATAAGGCCTTCGGCATCAATTCACTCTGTACTCCACTTCAGTAAACTATATCAATATTTTTTAACCCTTAAAGATAGGATGAACATCACTTTTTACAGCAGAAACAACGTGCTAATAAATGTAAACAAACACATCATTCAGCGCTCTCTAGCGGGCAAATCTTTACCATTGATGTTTTGAGTAATGAAGCAGCCTGTATAAAACGCTATCTAGTGAAGCCTTGGTCTCCGTGACAATAGAAAGGAATTTCATTATGCAATCCAGATAAGGCTGGCGTTCAAAATGGTCATTATTACAATTACTGTGATCCCAATTTCTTTTTCGAAAGATTTCTGCAGGTTCTCGTTATCGAACCCGGACCACGAGAGGATGGAACCAATCGGAAAGAAAGACCTTTCTAACAAAAAAAGAATTTTTGAAATCGGTCCAGGCGTCTTCGAGTAATCTTGTAACATACCAAAAAAAAAAAAAAATTCTCCGACGAATTGTATAACCTCCTCCTTTGTTGAAGTCGGTTAAAAAAATCTGGTATGGACCCCACACTACTTCCTTTTACGTGTAAATTTCTTAGTAGTTGCCTTAAGTGTTAAAAAAAGTGCTTGGAGTGAGTAAGGTAACAATTCAAATATTTACTCCCCTAATCTACCACGAAACACTGCAAAAAATATTTTACAATGGTTATTTTTCTAAATATTGCTGATTTTAATATCATTTAGTGAATTTTTCGCAAAATATCGCCAATAGCGCCAAGTTGAATCCAAATTCAAAAAATAATTTTTTCGCCAAATTTGTCGCCAACTTGGCGATATGTCGCCAAGTTGGCGTCAAACACTTGGCGACCAAAGTCTTGGCGACATGTCGCCAAGTGGTGGCGCCAATTCATATCACTTGAGTCTGTATTGAAATTAACATTGATTTACCCCAAAAAAGAGGTAAAAGACCCCTTTGGGAACATTCGAATGCAATCACAAGGGGAGGTGCACAACTAGACCCCCCTCAGAGCCTACATACCAAGCTAGAAGTTTCTACGGCACATAGTTTTTGAGTTATGCGAGCCACATACGCACATACACCCGCACATACATCCGCGCATACGTACATCAGGGGTGATTGTGAGTTCATAAAAAATACCTGAAAGTTTTAAAGAAAAAGTGGGGGTGGGGGAGGGTGTTTTTTTTTTAAACCAAGGCCCTATTACTTAAGCACACCTAATTTTATAATTATACATACATAATAATTAATTTCCTTTCATAAACTAACACATTTCATATATTCAAATAGTTTTTAGTCAAAATATTGTACATGCATTTAATTAAATTGTAAATGAGTAATAAAGTTACTTTTGAGCTGGTGATGAGCAATTATCTCCAAAAAAATATTTTAAGGAGAAAGCAAAAGTCTAACAGAATTACTGTTTGTTGTGCGAAAGCATTTATAAAGTAATGAAAGTTGCATTTGTTACATTTTGTTGCATTTCATTTATTTGTCTCCCAACTAAGGGTAATAAGCATCAAAAGTTCAAAAGTGAGAAAAATTTGATTCTCATATCGGATGCAAATAAAATAATTTAGTAAGGTAAAAAAACAATTAGAATTTTCATCTTAACATTTCTATTTGATGAATATTATTAATAATTATCGGTATAATCATCGAAAATTCGAAAAAGAAAAAAAAATCCGGAGGTGGGAAAATAAAAGCATAATTAAAAATATTTTATTTCCGGTATTTTCGAACATGAAAATACCTGAATCGATCATGAAAATAACGGAAATCCGGTAAAATACCGGAACACAATCACCCCAGGGGCACTACGCTCGAACTCTCTAGCACTTCGCGAATCGTCTATTTCTCCCCTCTCTAGAAGGAAGAACGATGGGAAAATAGTCCCTTGACAAGTTTCGAGCTACGTTCAAAGCACCGAGCGAGAATTTTCTCTCTATCTGACGCGTATCGAGAGGGGAAAACGATTGACCAATCAAATGGTTTCGTATCTCACATGGCATGGCGAAGATCAGAGGAATCAGGGTTGCATTTTCCTGCCATGCATCGCTCTTTCTGAGCGGCACAAGAAAACCGGGTGCTTAATGCTTTTCTACGAGAATTTCGCAAACTTTCGGTGCCTATATTTTATTCGGATTTCGTCTAATCTTTCAACCAATGCGAAAAATAGTTACAGCATAGTTTCAGGAAGCTCTTATTTTAAAATGGGCAATATTAGAGCCGATTTAATTATAGAAAATGTGCGTTTTCATTACGCATTTTCTTATGCTTTGGTAGCTTGCGCATCGATATCTTAGCTGTTTTTCACAAGTTTTCTTCAATGTTAATCAACAATTAAGTGCCTAATACAATTAGAAAATAATCCCCCTCCCCCAAAGGATTTTGTTTTTTAATGATACGATGAAAGCAACATTAAAATCCCTCTCAGTCGGAAAAAAGGAATTTAATTTAAATGCGACTTATTTTAACTCGAAAAATATTAGTCCCCCGCCTCTCCAGAAGAAAAATGATTTTATTGAAATACCCGTTCACGGTAAAGACAAATGAGTGAATTGAAACAATAAAATAATTTTAAATCCCCCTTTCAAAAAAAGGAAATTGGAACTCAGTTAAAATACACATTTAATTACAATAACAAGAAAAACCTCCTCTTCTGATGAAAAAATAACGAAACCAAAATACGCAACACCACACGAAAAATATACCCCCCCCCCCCAACACACACACACACAAAAAAAAGCTTTGCAAGTTTTATTCAAAAAATGAAAAGACTAAATCTCCCCTAAGAAACAGAATTTTTCGTGGTATCCCCCACCCTCATAAAGATTAGTTCAATGAAAATAAGTATTACAAATATAGATAAAATACAGCGACTGCCCCCCCCCCTCCTTAATGCAGTAAAAACCTCTTTAAATTAAATACGCATCACAATTTGGAAAATTTAAATGTTCACTTCTCAAGAATGAAGAATCATAAATTATTAACCAATAGAATCAGAAAAAATATACCCCCCCCCTTCCCAAAGAAAAAAGCATCTAACTAAATATTCACTGCAATTGAAATGAAGTTCAAACCAGTGGTCGGATGTAGCGCGCTACAAGTAGCGAAACTACTGTAGTAGCTACATTTTTTAGTAGTTTGTAGTGTAGCACACTACTTTTAAAAAACAGTAGAGTAGTGAGATGCGCAATACAAAAAAATAGTAGTTTGTCGCAATTTCTGAAAACTACTTTTAAATTAAAAAAATAAATAAATAAATAAATAAAATTAAAACAAAAGAGAACAAAGGAAAAAAACAAGGTTTTTCTTTTGGCGAATATTTGTAAAAATTGTAAAAAAAAACCTAAAAAGCACAAATTTTAGCAAAAAAAAAAAGGAACAAAAAGGAAAAGTAACAAATAAATTCAAAGACAATTCCTATTTCTATTTCATATTCGAATGAGGTAATTTTTTAATCTAAACCACTTTCGATTTTTTTCGGTCGATCCTCAAACGGTGTATTCTTGTTATCTATTTATTTTTTAAAAAGTAGCGAAGTAGCAACTACATTTCAAAAGTAGTGTAGCTCGCTACACTTAAAAAAAAGTAGTTGTAGCTGTAGTTAACTACATTTATAAGAAAGTAGTTGTAGTTGTAGTTCGCTACGAAAAATATGTAGTTTTTCCAACCACTGGTTCAAACTCTCCTGGGGGGGGGGGGGGCAACAGAAATACTTTAAATAAACCTTATAAATCCAAAAATGTAAGTACCCCCCTCCCCCCCCCCCGCAGCGGAAAACAGAATAAGATATGTATTTTTAACAAAATACATATGTAAATACAACGATACGGAAAACCCTCTCTCCGGGAAAAAAAACTTTCATTTCATGCACAATACAAGTGGAAACGTCTCCCCCCCCCCCCCTGCGCTTGAAAACGTAAAATAAATATGCATTTAAATTCGAAAATGGGATCCATCACTCTCGAGGGAAAAGAAACGAAATGTATAATTAATTTCAACAAATTATAACCCCCTTTTCCAGGAAAAAAAATATGTCAAGTAAAATACTAAATAATAGCTGCAAAAATACAATTCCCACCCCCTTTCCGAAGACGAAAAAAATTATTTAAAAGCCAGTATCCGATTAAAATGAAACAAAAATCCCGCTCTTCCCGCAGAAAATAGAATACAATTTAAGTCCGCCGGCGAGGACCTCTTTCGAATTCATCATCTTCATCCTGACAAATCGCGAGCATAACTATTTCAGGGGCACTACGGTCAAGCTTCCTAGAAGATACTCACTGTAGAGAAAACCGGTTTCCACCCCAGCGTGACGTCACATCTGGAGAGCCACAATTTCGCACTACGTTGTAACATACGTTTACGTCTCCCTTCCTAGATTGACTGCCGAGCATTTCTCCCCCGCCCGAAACCGAGGGAGAACGCGTAATAGGTAGAGAGAAGTTCGTTTGTTTACTATCAAGATGGCTGAAATAGTTATGCTCGCGATTTGTCAGGATGAAGATGATGAATTCGAAAGAGGTCCTCGCCGGTGGACTTAAATTGTATTCTATTTTCAGCGGGAAGAGCGGGATTTTTGTTTCATTTTAATCGGATACCGGCTTTTAAATAATTTTTTTCGTCTTCGGAAAGGGGGTGGGAATTGTATTTTTGCAGCTATTATTTAGTATTTTACTTGACATATTTTTTTTTCCTGGAAAAGGGGGTTATAATTTGTTGAAATTAATTATACATTTCGTTTCTTTTCCCTCGAGAGTGATGGATCCCATTTTCGAATTTAAATGCATATTTATTTTACGTTTTCAAGCGCAGGGGGGGGGGGACGTTTCCACTTGTATTGTGCATGAAATGAAAGTTTTTTTTCCCGGAGAGAGGGTTTTCCGTATCGTTGTATTTACATATGTATTTTGTTTAAAATACATATCTTATTCTGTTTTCCGCTGCGGGGGGGGGGGGGGGGTACTTACATTTTTGGATTTATAAGGTTTATTTAAAGTATTTCTGTTGCCCCCCCCCCCAGGAGAGTTTGAACCAGTGGTTGGAAAAACTACATATTTTTCGTAGCGAACTACAACTACAACTACTTTCTTATAAATGTAGTTAACTACAGCTACAACTACTTTTTTTTAAGTGTAGCGAGCTACACTACTTTTGAAATGTAGTTGCTACTTCGCTACTTTTTAAAAAATAAATAGATAACAAGAATACACCGTTTGAGGATCGACCGAAAAAAATCGAAAAGTGGTTTAGATTAAAAAATTACCTCATTCGAATATGAAATAGAAATAGGAATTGTCTTTGAATTTATTTGTTACTTTTCCTTTTTGTTCCTTTTTTTTGCTAAAATTTGTGCTTTTTAGGTTTTTTTTACAATTTTTACAAATATTCGCCAAAAGAAAAACCTTGTTTTTTTCCTTTGTTCTCTTTTGTTTTAATTTTTTTTATTTATTTATTTATTTTTTTAATTTAAAAGTAGTTTTCAGAAATCGCGACAAACTACTATTTTTTTGTATTGCGCATCTCACTACTCTACTGTTTTTTAAAAGTAGTGTGCTACACTACAAACTACTAAAAAATGTAGCTACTACAGTAGTTTCGCTACTTGTAGCGCGCTACATCCGACCACTGGTTTGACTTCATTTCAATTGCAGTGAATATTTAGTTAGATGCTTTTTTCTTTGGGAAGGGGGGGGGGGTATATTTTTTCTGATTCTATTGGTTAATAATTTATGATTCTTCATTCTTGAGAAGTGAACATTTAAATTTTCCAAATTGTGATGCGTATTTAATTTAAAGAGGTTTTTACTGCATTAAGGAGGGGGTGGGGGCAGTCGCTGTATTTTATCTATATTTGTAATACTTATTTTCATTGAACTAATCTTTATGAGGGTGGGGGATACCACGAAAAAATTCTGTTTCTTAGGGGAGATTTAGTCTTTTCATTTTTTGAATAAAACTTGCAAAGCTTTTTTTTGTGTGTGTGTGTGTTGGGGGGGGGGGGAGTATATTTTTCGTGTGGTGTTGCGTATTTTGGTTTCGTTATTTTTTCATCAGAAGAGGAGGTTTTTCTTGTTATTGTAATTAAATGTGTATTTTAACTAAGTTCCAATTTCCTTTTTTTGAAAGGGGGATTTAAAATTATTTTATTGTTTCAATTCACTCATTTGTCTTTACCGTGAACGGGTATTTCAATAAAATCATTTTTCTTCTGGAGAGGCGGGGGACTAATATTTTTCGAGTTAAAATAAGTCGCATTTAAATTAAATTCCTTTTTTCCGACTGAGAGGGATTTTAATGTTGCTTTCATCGTATCATTAAAAATCAAAATCCTTTGGGGAAGGGGGATTTTTTTCTAATTGTATTAGGCACTTAATTGTTGATTAACATTGAAGAAAACTTGTGAAAAACAGCTAAGATATCGATGCGCAAGCTACCAAAGCATAAGAAAATGCGTAATGAAAACGCGCATTTTCTATAATTAAATCGGCTCTAATATTGCCCATTTTAAAATAAGAGCTTCCTGAAACTATGCTGTAACTATTTTTCGCATTGGTTGAAAGATTAGACTAAATCCGAATAAAATATAGGCGCCGAAAGTTTGCGAAATTCTCGTAGAAAAGCATTAAGCACCCGGTTTTCTTGTGCCGCTCAGAAAGAGCGATGCATGGCAGGAAAATGCAACCCTGATTCCTCTGATCTTCGCCATGCCATGTGAGATACGAAACCATTTGATTGGTCAATCGTTTTCCCCTCTCGATACGCGTCAGAAGGAGAGAAAATTCTCGCTCGGTGCTTTGAACGTAGCTCGAAACTTGTCAAGGGACTATTTTGCCATCGTTCTTCCTTCTAGAGAGGGGAGAAATAGACGATTCGCGAAGTGCTAGAGAGTTCGAGCGTAGTGCCCCTGCCATCTTAATGGTAAACAAACGAACTTCTCTCTACCTATTACGCGTTCTCCCTCGGTTTCGGGCGGGGGAGAAATGCTCGGCAGTCAATCTAGGAAGGGAGACGTAAACGTATGTTACAACGTAGTGCGAAATGGAGTCAATTCACCGCTAGAGGGCCGCACAGTGGATGTCACGTGTCGGCTGGGATCGCTACTCTGTTAGCATGCTTTCGTATTGAGTTTTAACTGGAGGTGGCCGATCAAAATTAGTTTGCTTTGACTATTTACGTTATTTTTGTAATTAATAATATAGTACTTAAGTTTAGTTTAATCTTTTTAATTATGATTTAGGTCAGATTGATTTAGTTTTAATCTCTTATTTAGAGTTGACATTTAATGTTTTTTACTTCGTAATATTTGTTATTAGTTTATTTCTCTCTGAATTTTTTTTAGCATGAGCATGAGAGACGTAATTTTAGAAAAAAAAATTGTAAGTGTCAGTTAAGAGTCTAAAAACAGCATAAAAAGTTGTTTTTAATTTATTTTTAAAAAATGTTCTTTGTAATGAATACATATTTTAAATTTCTCCTTGTATAGTAAAATGACTTTCTGCTAAAATTGAAATTGACTTTTTCTAAAATATATGCATTTCTATAAACATTATTTTGTATGTGAATACATTGTGCAAATACAATTAAAATACCCATGGTTTTGTGAGAAAAAATATAGGACGTAATGTGAAACTTCTGTTTTGCTTTCTTTCTTTTCTTTTCTTTCTTTTTTTTTCACTAATCAAATGAGCTTTATAATTTGTTTTCTTTGTCTAGTGTAGAACCATTAAATATATACTCAGTCATATATTTATGTAATATATTTTTAAGAAATTTTAACTCTGCCATTACGAAACTAAGGATATTTAGATTTTATTCATAGAAGTACCATCCAATGAAATAGTGTAAATGTTAAGTGGTATCTAAGTGATGTTTCACGCTACCAAAATTTTTAATCAAATGCATTTTATACTTAGTAATAAACTAGTACTGGATAAAACAGTAAAAGTTTTGTTAATTAATACCAATAATTTCTGATTAAATTACAACTGTACGTTTTAGCAATATATGTATATTTTTCAGCTATTTGCTTCTTGAATTCTTCGATAAAGATTTTTTTTTCAACGATATACAACAGGTTTGTGCTTTTAAAAACTTTTTATTATATGTATACAGAGAAACAGTAGAGTACATAGCGCCCTTCGGCACGGGAGGGGGGAGTACACAAGTTTCGGGGCATGCAATACGGAAAAATAGCACTACACGTTTTTTTTTTTTTTTTGTTGATCGAAAAAAAAGAGGGGGGGGGGGTGAGAGGGGACATGTACAGATCTTGCGAGGGGGGCGCACCGAAGTCTATGTACGTTACTGCTGGGAAAAATGTTAGCATAATAATGGGATGAAAACATTGCTAAATAAATTTCCAGTTTCTCAGCATGTAATTGCTTTACAAGAAAAAATATTTTGTTAGAGTGGTAAATAGCAAAATGAATTCTTCAAAATTAATATTCAAAACAACAATTGAAATAATTAGTTTTCTTTGAAACAGAAGATTTATATTCTTTTTTCAACTTATATTAACTAAAGTATATTTTCTCCTCAGAGCAACAGTAAGACTCAGGTCTTTTAAATATTGGCCAGAGAAATATTCATATACACTAAATAATTCATTTATGCTACATGTTTATATCTATAAATTTTAAGTAGTAAAGGAAGTAGTAAAATGAAGATTTGGCTGAAATATGCTCTTTTTTAATGAAATGTAAAAGAATTAAATTAATATAAAAATAATAACAAATAATAATAGTTATAAATAAAGACAATAAACTACGTGAACTTTTTCTTCCATATAATTTTCGAAAAACTTCTATTGTTCTGCGTTGTATATTTATGTACCTATTAGGAAAAGTTGTACAAATTAAAAATGCTATATTGATTTCTTTTTTTTTTTGCAAGAAGAAGAAAAGAAACTTTTGTAAACTTACACCGACATTTAAAAAAAAATAACAACTGTATTAATCTACAACTTATCTGTAGAGCTTCGTTGGTTGATTTGCATTAGCTGGGGATTTCATATATTTCACTGTTATGTAAAATTTATGAAAACATTTGGGTAAACAATTTAATTTTCCAAAAAAAAAAAAAAACAGCACTTTGACTTGATGAAGTATTTAAACACTTTAAAGCTCTCCTTTTCTTTTCTTTCTTAAAAAATAATTTTGTACAGATCGCGCCTTGTTTTATTAGTAATCTTTTGGTGAAATTGTGACACTTAAAGCGTTCTTCATCGAAGTCATCTGCAAAAAACAATGTTTTTTGGCCGTAAGTTTTCTCATTTTATTTTTATGAACAAAACTTTTAAATGATCTTTATTTACATGAGGAAATATGAAAAATAACTTCTCCTTGCAATTGACTTCAGTTGCAACCTTAGTGCATCCACAAGCAACACATTTTGTTAAGAAAAAGAACGGTTCTTCAGTAATGCTTTCAACGCTTCATCCCCGTTGCTTACATCGGCTTCCTAGTCGACACGTGACCTAACGCGACCTGTGACGTTGCGTGAAGGGACTCCATTGTGGCTCTCCAGATGTGACGTCACGCTGGGGTAGAAACCGGTTTTTTCTACAGTGAGTATCTTCTCCAGCTTGACCGTAGTGCCCCTGGTACATACAGACGTCACGAGAAAACTCGTCGTAATTTACTCGGTGGTGCTCGAAATTGATTTTTCGGCTGTTTGTATATTGTTAGGTACATATGCACGTGCTGACAGGTCGAAAAAACTACGCGACATTCATTCAGGGGTGAGCAACGTCAAAATTTAGACCGAAATTTGAGTGAAATTTTTTTCGTGATCACAATACTTCCTTTACTACGTAAAAGGAAGTAAAAAACCAACCCTTACTGCCGATCTCATATTAAAATGAACTAAAGTGAAGATCCTTTTAAAAGCCTTATGCAATAAAATCAATTACAAATATTTTATTTGTTAACAAATAGAAACCGGCAACAGATGAAATTATAAATCATTGAGTTTTCTTTCCTCGTCGCCCAACAATACAACATAAATGCTCAGATGTTGAACAGAGCTAGTAGATAGAAATCGGACCAATTTTAAGCATTAATAACTACGGCCTGCGATGACCCCGGGGGGTAAATTTTGGGAAAACGTCCTCAATGTCTCATCGAGAATATTCATACCAAAAATCAACACTAAAGACCCCCGGGGAGAAAAGATATGGAAAATAAAAACGAGGGGGGGGAGGGGGTGGGGGGTCGAAAAACCCCCTATGCCGAGCTTTGGGACAAAATCAATGTGGGTGCAAAATGAGAGCTCAATCCGAGTTACCGCTTAGTCTGGACCCCTGTCCAACAATTTTTAAAAAGTGCGAAAAATAGCGATTTTTTAACATTTATTCACCCCTCCCCCTGAGGGTCCTGGATGTTTTGCTTTAGTATGTGCCGTCAGGGGCCGCTGGAGATTGAGTATACCAAAAATCAACTCTATGGATCTTTATGGGGCTGAGGTACAGAGGGGTGAAAACCCCGGTTTGGTTACTCGCGTAATCAGTCCTTAGTCGCTCTTTTACATTTTTCTTGGCGACGGAAATTTCTTGGCGGCTTGTATTTAGTTTTCTTGGTGGGGCGGGACGTTCCCGCGTCCCGTGATTTCGACACTTTACTTCGCTTACGCTTGTATGCTCGTATGTGTTGAAAAGATGTACTAATTGCGATTTAAAATTCTAATATTTTTAAATTACTGAAACACAATGTCTTAATCTGCCCGAATGCTTTTAATATTTGGCTCTCGAATCTTTTTGCCATCTATTTCGGAGGCTAAGCTAAACCAGAAAGTTAAAGCAAAATGCACGAGCGAATGTTGATGTAACGCGAGTGAGATATGGGTCATTCCGACGAACGAATGGTAACCAAATCCATGTCTGAAACTTTTTACTTAAGATATCAATTTAAATAATTTTCCACCAACTAATCATATTTTTTTTTACTGATTTTATATTTATGTTGTGTATAATGAAGTGTAAAATAACTAGTACATGACTCATTTATGGAAGGATTTTAAATATTTTGATCACTTTGGTTAACAGAGTGGACATATAACAAGTGGACAAATAAGCCTTTAAAAATTTCTGTATAATCACAAAAGAAAAGTTAGAATTACAGAGCAAAGCATAAAGTGGAATAAACACCCTACAAACTGTAAGTCCTGTCTGCAATTTCCAGAAAACAAATCTATTTTTTTCATCATGAAATCGGCTCTAACAGAGTGAACATCCAACAGTCCAAATAATAAACTACCATAAGAAAAGAATTAGGCTTACCCTGGTTGTTGACTACATACATCAATGAAGCAAGCTAATTACGGCATTTAACTACCTATATTTTTAAAAAAATATATCAGATTGAATGCAAGGTGTTTATTTATATTTCCAATAAGGCATATAACAGAGTGGACAATCCGAAACATAGAAAATCTAGGGACAACGATAAATAATAGTGTTTTTTTGGGGAAATTTTTTTTCATTTGCGCAAGTAATCTTTGCAGAAAATGGTTGTTAGAAGCAATCTTTTGTGCAATCCCGCGTCATTTATTTTGTGTGTTGTTGATACAGTCTCCGACTTTCAGCTTAATTTTTATATCACATTTATACAACTCTAACAAATTCTGAAAGCTAGGGACACACTCAATTCTTCTCACTCTGCGTCTCTGACAAAGATCAGATCTTTTTATTGAGCAGTCATTTCTTATCTAAATGGATTCAACCTGAATCAACCTCGATACTTTGACGGCACAAAATTCAAATGAGAGACCAATAAAAAAATATCCTTAATGGGAGGTTGTTAGTTAAAATTACGATGTCTAAAAAATTCCTAAAGTGTCTCGAGAACATAGATTTGCGTGCCATTTGGACGTCTGCGTCGAATTGACCGCATATACTGTCCATGGGTGTGTATTGAGCTCAATACGTTTTTTCCCTTCTCGATAGCCGCCGGTACGAAGGAGAGTAAAATTCTCCCAGCTTTAGTGCGAGCTCAATCTAGGGATATCAAGAGTAGACACAAAATTATAACGATTCGAACCGAACTATTTTCGAGCGAGTCTTCCTATAGCGCTGATGTCGTCAGGGAGTAAGGACGTCGACGCCACGGAGTTGGTACCGAAGCTCAGGGCAGACTCATGTTTCAAGCAGCATACAGGTGGGTCTCCCATCGTGATGATCCGATTTACAAAAAATTCTGTTTTCTTGCTTTGAAAAAGGGTCTTTCTTTGATTCCGACGCGATTCGTTCGATCTCTGTCGTGGTCTACACGGTTTTGAAATAGGTCGGGAACCTGTCGATGGAAATCGTTTTCAACAATCTAGAAATCCGTGCGGGATCAACGGTAAGCGTAAATAATGACAATTTTGAATGCAAGGCTTCTCTGGATTAATTCATTTCTATGGTTCTTTATCTCGTGATCTTTATGTAAAGTCTTTGGCGTGATGGGGCACATTTTGTGATTTTTCCAATGGGAGTGTGCCTACAAAATAGGAGAAAGCACAAGATCACATAGCAAAATGTACAAATAGACCCGCAGACACAACCAACGAACACAAATATGCTTGTACTATTAGGCAATCCATTATTGAGAATGAGGCCACTTGCGCTCTTTCTGCAGGTCTACGTCGGCGTCCGAGGAGTAGGTTGAATGTGGAGTTTTTTTGAGTGCTGGAGAAGGCATCATAGGTGATGTGTCAGAAGTTCCATCTCATCTCAAATCACAACCCATTGTTATACTGCAAATATAATCATCTACTTATATTAATAGAAAAACACCGACGTAGTACTCATTCTTCTATGTCAGTTCTTCTACTTTCTGCTGAACGCCTCTACAGTAAACTTGAAAGTGCGAATTTCAGGTGTAAGCTGATTAGATTGGTAATTTTTCAGGCTTCATTAGTGTTAATTTGTATAACTCTCCGATTTTAATTAGCGAAGATGTCAATTAATAAGTAGTCAAATTTGAAGCGATTTGTCCTCAATGATTAAATATGATATCCATTGTTACAAAACGTGGTTGCTATGCAACAGTAATAACAATGATAATGAGAATTTTGAATGAAGGCTTAACTAAATCAAACATGAAATTCATCAAATTTAAACTTTGTTCTGAACTTTATTTAAAAGAGTAATTTTTAGTTTTTTAACTATATTTTGATTATTTTAAGTGCATTTACACTAAAAAGAATGAAATAAAATATTTTTGGAAAAAATAGAACCGACTTCAGTTGGAAATTGTTCTAAAAAGTGAAAAATATTTTTTTTTCTTTGAACACCATCGAAACTACTTTTAAACATAAGTTTTGAAGTCGGCGCAAAAACAATGTATAGAATCATACGCAACTGCAATTCAACTATACATATAAATTTTAATGGATACATTTCATTGATTACCACACATTCGTGTGACGGTACACAAATATTCTGCCTTTAATTTTCAATGATTTCTCTGAAAAATGTTGGCAAAATATGGTTAAACATCATTTTACCTATCGTTTTTGCGCCGACTTCAAAATTTATGTTTAAAAGTAGTTTCGATATTGCTCAAAGAAAAAAATAATTTTTTACTTTTTAGAGCAATTTCCAAATGAAGTCGGTTCTATTTTTTCCCAAAAATATTTTATTTTCAAATTCAGTTTTTCCGAAAGAAAAGCTGTCAACCGCTCTCATTTTTTTTCAGCGCAGTTGATGTTGAAATCACCAGCCAAGATAAGTGGAATTTTATTGCCATTTGTACCAAGTATTTTCGACCCCTCTTCAGTGTACTCCAGTTTAGTGCGATGAATTAAATGCTCTAACTCGTCCAATTTTTGAAAATGTAAATTGCTACCATGACTATGTGTAGTCCATTTCTAAGTTTGCTTAAGCACGCACAAATATCTCCAACAAATAAGCGCCTAACATTAACATCACTAACGTGTGGAATATTTATTTCAATATTCGGAGTTATAATATTAGTAACATTACTACTATTAAAATCTATCCGCGTCTGTCTGTCTGTCCGTCTGAAGCTTGAACACCTTAAAAACCGCTGAGCGTAAAGAATCAAACATAATATTCACATAACCGTTCGATTCGAAATTTTCTAAGGAAGACAATAAGATCAACCGCGTAATTGTACGACGTTAATTAGTTGAGATATTAATTAAAACGTTAATTAAATTCCTTGCACTTTTAAAATTCCAAGACATTTATTTCTTTCCGTTGCCATTTTAAATTAAAGCGTTAATTAAATTATTGAACTATTTAAAATTCCAAGACTTTTATTTCTTTCCGTAGCCATTTTAAATTAAAGCGTTAGCTAAATTGTTGAACTATTTAAAATTCCAAGAATTTTATTTCTTACTGTTGCCATTTTGAATAAAAACGTTAATTAAATTATTGAACTATTTAAATTTCAAGACTTTTATTTCTTTTCGTAACCATTTTAAATTAAAGCGTTAAATAAATTATTGAACTATTTAAAATTCCAAGACATTTATTTCTTACCGTTGCCATTTTAAATTAAAACGTTAATTAAATTATTGAACTTTTTAAAATTAAATAGCGTTATTTCTTTCCGTTGTCATTTTAAATTAAAGCGTTAATTAAATTATTGAAATATTTAAAATTCCAAGACATTTATTTCTTACCGTTGCCATTTTAAATTAAATCGTTAATTAAATTATTGAACTTTTTTAAATTAAAGAGTGTTATTTCTTACCGTTGTCATTTTGACTACGTGTTACAACAAAGTTCTAACAATTATTTTTATTCTAATTAATGACTGATATTTTTTTTCTCTGGCACCATTTTGATAATGTGTTTTTAAATAAAATTGCAACTGTTGTTTTTAGCAGGAACTTTTTTTTTGGCTACGATCCAAATATTAAAACAACTTTTTCGTTTAAAATTTTGCAATTAATTTAACAGGAAGAAAGCGTTTTGGAAATAATTGTTTTTGGTAAGGAATTTTATTTTTTATTAAGGAAGAGTGCTAAGTATGCACTGCTGGACATCGTCTTTATTTCTGAGGAAGCATGTGCAAATAATTCGATCGACTTTTTGATGCAGGAAAGCTTTTTAGCGAGCCGCTTTAGCGGGGAGTAGTTTGTCGAAACTTTCCTCGCTACTGTAAAGGCGAGCCGCCTTGACGGCGAGTAGGCTGATTAAACTTTTCCTCACTACTTTAAAGGCGAGCCGCCTTGGCGGCGAGTAGGTTGTTTAAACTTTCCTCACTGCTGTAAAGTCGAGCCGCCTTGGCGGCGAGTAGCTTTCTCACACTGTCTTCACGACATTAAAGCCTGTGCAACGCCGGGCTACACAGCTAGTTACTACTATTAAAATCTGTCCGCGTCTGTCTGTCCGTCTGAAGCTTGAACTCCTCAAAAACCGCTAAGAGTAGAGAATCAAACGAAATACCGTTGGATTCGAAATTTTCTAAGGAAGACAATAAGACCAACCGTGTAATTTCACGACGTCATATAGCTGAGATATTAATTAAAACGTTAATTAAATTTTTGAACCATTTTAAAATCCAAGACTTTTAGAAGACCTAGTACCATTCGATTCGAAATTGTCTAAGAAATACAATAAGACCAACCGCGTAATTCTACTACGTTAATTAGCTGAGATATTAATTAAAACGTTAATTAAATATTTTGCACTTTTTAAAATTCCAAGACATTTATTTCTTTCCGTTACCATTTTGAATAAAAACGTTAATTAAATTATTGAACTATTTAAAATTCCAGGACATTTATTTCTTACCGTTGCCATTTTGAATTAAAACGTTAATTAAATTATTGAACTATTTAAAATTCCAAGATATTTTTTTCTTTCCGTTGCGTTTTCAAATTAAAACGTTAATTAAATTGAACTTTTTAAAATGAAAGTTATTTTTCTCCACTGTCATTTTGAATACGTGTTATAAAAAAGTTCTAACAATTGTTTTTATTCTAATTATTAATGACTTATTATATTTTTTTCTCTGGTACCATTTTGAAAATGTGTTTTTAAATAAAATTGCAATTGCTGTTTTTAGAAGGGACTTTTTTTTGGCTGCGATCCAAATATTAAAAGAACTTTTTCGTTTAGAATTTTGCAATTAATTTTACAGGAAGAAAGCGGTTTGGAAATAATTGTTTTTGGTAAGGAATTTTATTTGTTATTTAGGGAGAGTGTTAAGTATGCACTACTTGACATCGTCTTTATTTTTGAGGAAGCATGTGCAAATAATTCGATTGATTCTTTGATGCAGGAAAGCGTTTTAGCGAGCCGCTTTAGCGGGGAGTAGTTTGTTGAAACTTTTCTTGGTACTTTAAAGGCGAGCCGCCTTGTCGGCGTGTAGTTTATTGAAACTTTCCTAGCTAATGTAAAGGTGAGCCGCCTTGACGGCGAGTAAACTGTTTAAACTTTCATCATTACTTTAAAGGCGAATCGCTTTGACGGCGAGTAGTTTTCTCAAACTGCCTTCACTACATTACAGCCCGTGCAACGCCGGGCCACGCAGCTAGTTACTATTAAAATCTGACCGCGTCTGTCTGTCTGTCCGTCTGAAGCTTGAACTCCTCCGAAACCGCTGAGAGTAGAGAATCAAACGAAATACCGTTGGATTCGAAATTTTCTGAGGAAGACAATAAGACCAACCGTGTAATTTCACGACGTCATATAGCTGAGATATTAATTAAAACGTTAATTAAATTTTTGAACCATTTAAAAATCCAAGACTTTTATTTCTTTCCATTGCCATTTTGAATTAAAACGTTAATTAAATTTTTGAACTATTTAAATTCCAAGACATTTATTTCTTTTCGTCGCCATTTTAAATTAAAATATTAATTAAATTATTGAACTATTTCATTTCGTTTGGGGCTATATGCCCAGGTTTTTGATGAGGACTACAATCTAGTGTCTTGCCTCCATTACACATGATTTTTTTTATTACATATGGGCCATTCCATGAAAAGTGAAACAAATTGGTCAAAAATTCATATTGAAGTTATGTTGCTATGTTATACATCATTTTAAAGCTTAAGATGTATATTTTAAGAATCCTGCATTGGTTTTTTGGTGAGAGTTAGAATAATACTTGTTTTCTTAGTTGGAAGTACGATATTCACGAACTTGTAAAAATCAGAAAAAAGAACACATTTTCAAATGCATATTTCTCATGGAAAAATAAAAACAAAAATAACTACTTGTAGCACAATTTTAACTACTAAGACGGTACTATAATAATATGCATTCATTAATTTCTTTTGAATTGATATAAATGGTGTAATTGAAGTTTGAAAAAAAGAAGTTTGATGTTACGTCTGTAACAAAAAAGAAGCAAAAGTTGTCATTACGTCCTAAAAAATCTAAATTAAAAAAAACCCTTAATGGTCCTTTTGGCAAATTCTTAGAGTAATTGCCCACCATAGTTAAAAATATTGCAACTGATTTAGTTTTTAAATTAATGCTGTTACAGACGTAACATTTCGGACCTAACAAATGGCTCTATGTTACGTCCGTAGCAAAAGTAAATTTTCAATTAAATAGGTAAAAAGCACAGGATGAGCAATACATATATATAGCATAATATGGTACGAGTACTAAAGTTTCTGGTATTCTGATTTTGAAATTTTTAATTATGTCGGCATGTAATTGAAATTTGTTTGCGAAAATGCCGTTCGAGTTTCGAAAACGTCGGACGAAAAAGGACACATTTTTTCATTCAAAAAAAAAAAAAAAAATTATCAAAATACCAACTGTCACCAAGAAGGTTAAATTTTAGTTTGGTACTAGTATTCTGCTATATCATCCAACATTTTCAAATTTTTAAGTTTTCCTAAGACCAATCACTGATTCCAGATCTTACTTTTCCCGATTTTTTTATGTAGCAGCCCCATTATGCATTAATTTTAAGAATACAATTAAATACATTTGTGTGAAGGCCCTTCTAAACTTTTCTTTTGTCAATCTTTCTTGGAAATAATTGTCTTAAGATGCATTAATTTATTGTTACATATTGACGTATCGGCATATGCTCTCAACTCCCCCAGACTTACCCAAATTTTCTAAAACTGTTACAGTATAACTTAAAATATTCAAATAATGTGTTAATTAATGCTACTGTATTGTTTTAGCACAAAAATCTTTGTTTATTCCTGCTTTAAAATAATGTTTTCTACTTTCAAATCAGAGATGTTACATCTGTAACACCACTTTGTTTCGTCCGTAACAAGTTTATGAATTTTTTTTCACAAATTCGGCAGTCAAAATCCACACAATCTTTATGGTTTTAGAAAGCTTGAAGTCTCTAGAACACGTATTTAAAAAAAAAGTTCAAAATTTCCGTATAATTCAAAGGAATATTGTAAGTTGTATGACATAGTCGAGTTTTTGCTGTTTTGTGAATTACGTCTGTAACAGGCAGTTTTTAATTTCTGTATTTTTTTGTAATTAAGCAATCTGCACGCAAATTTAATGTAGCATAAACATCATCAAGTTACACTACAGGAAAAAAAATTGAAGACTTTCATCAGCCCAAACCAGAATTATTTGTGTTCAAAGTCTGCGATTGTTACGTCTGTAACGATGGAATTGCCCATATATCTTGCACAGACAATGTATGGAAGAGTTACATCACACAAAGGAAAGAAAGTACATCCGGAGCGAGGGTGGGAGTATTGAACTATTTAAAATTCCAATACTTTTATTTATTTCCGTTGCCATTCTGAAGTAAAACGTTCATTAAATTTTTGAACTTTAAAACTAAAGAGTGTTATTTCTTTCCGTTGCCATTTTAAATGTGTGACAACAAAGTTCTAACAATTGTTTTTATTCTAATTAGTGACATATATTTTTTTCTGGTACCATTTTGAAAAGGTGTTTCAAATAAAATTGTAATTGATGTTTTTAGCACTGAATTTTTTTGGCTGCTATCTAAATATTAAAATAACTTTTTCGTTTAGAATTTTGCAAATTAATTTCACAGGAAGAAAGCGTTTTGGAAATAATTGTTTTTGGTAAGGAATTTTATTTGTCATCTAGGGAGAGTGTTAAGTATGCTCTACTTGACGTCTTTATTTCTGAGGAAGCATGTGCAAATAATTCGATTGACTTTTTGATGCAGGAAAGCGTTTTAGCGAGCCGCTTTAGCGGGGAGTAGTTTGTTGAGACTTTCCTCGCTATTTTAAAGGCGAGCCGCCTAGGCGGCGAGTAGGCTGTTTAAACTTTCCTCACTACTTTAAAGGCGAGCCGCCTTAGCGGCGAGTAATTTTCTCAAACTGCCTTCACTACATTAAAGCCCGTGCAACGCCGGGCCACGCAGCTAGTTATTATTTTGGTAAATAGCTACCCCACCTTTTGGAACAGTATCTTGTTTGAATGTAACAATACAATCGAAATTAGGTATTTCAATCAGCTTGAAATACCTAATTTCAATCATTGCTCCTACATAGGTATTTCAATCATTGCTTCATGCAAGTTTCGGTAAGAAGTAACACATTTGTTTGTCTCGTAACTGAATCTTGTAAATCGTATTTGTGACTATTTAGACTTTGGCAATTGAAAGTCATTATTGAAATGACATTTCT